>JAUCBJ010000652.1:0-59447 GCA_032718475.1 Nemertoderma westbladi | reverse complement strand
TAATTTTATAGAGAGCACTTAATTAATAATTTTATAGAGAGCACTTAATTAATAATTTTGTAGAGAGCACTTAATTAATAATTTTATAGAGAGCACTTAATTAATAATTTTATAGAGAGCACTTAATTAATAATTTTATAGAGAGCACTTAATTAATAATTTTATAGAGAGCACTTAATTAATAATTTTATAGAGAGCACTTAATTAATAATTTTATAGAGAGCACTTAATTAATAATTTTATAGAGAGCACTTAATTAATAATTTTATAGAGAGCACTTAATTAATAATTTTATAGAGAGCACTTAATTAATAATTTTATAGAGAGCACTTAATTAATAATTTTATAGAGAGCACTTAATTAATAATTTTATAGAGAGCACTTAATTAATAATTTTATAGAGAGCACTTAATTAATAATTTTATAGAGAGCACTTAATTAATAATTTTATAGAGAGCACTTAATTAATAATTTTATAGAGAGCACTTAATTAATAATTTTATAGAGAGCACTTAATTAATAATTTTATAGAGAGCACTTAATTAATAATTTTATAGAGAGCACTTAATTAATAATTTTATAGAGAGCACTTAATTAATAATTTTATAGAGAGCACTTAATTAATAATTTTATAGAGAGCACTTAATTAATAATTTTGTAGAGAGCACTTAATTAATAATTTTATAGAGAGCACTTAATTAATAATTTTGTAGAGAGCACTTAATTAATAATTTTATAGAGAGCACTTAATTAATAATTTTGTAGAGAGCACTTAATTAATAATTTTATAGAGAGCACTTAATTAATAATTTTATAGAGAGCACTTAATTAATAATTTTATAGAGAGCACTTAATTAATAATTTTATAGAGAGCACTTAATTAATAATTTTATAGAGAGCACTTAATTAATAATTTTATAGAGAGCACTTAATTAATAATTTTATAGAGAGCACTTAATTAATAATTTTATAGAGAGCACTTAATTAATAATTTTATAGAGAGCACTTAATTAATAATTTTATAGAGAGCACTTAATTAATAATTTTATAGAGAGCACTTAATTAATAATTTTATAGAGAGCACTTAATTAATAATTTTATAGAGAGCACTTAATTAATAATTTTGTAGAGAGCACTTAATTAATAATTTTATAGAGAGCACTTAATTAATAATTTTATAGAGAGCACTTAATTAATAATTTTATAGAGAGCACTTAATTAATAATTTTGTAGAGAGCACTTAATTAATAATTTTATAGAGAGCACTTAATTAATAATTTTGTAGAGAGCACTTAATTAATAATTTTATAGAGAGCACTTAATTAATAATTTTATAGAGAGCACTTAATTAATAATTTTATAGAGAGCACTTAATTAATAATTTTATAGAGAGCACTTAATTAATAATTTTATAGAGAGCACTTAATTAATAATTTTATAGAGAGCACTTAATTAATAATTTTATAGAGAGCACTTAATTAATAATTTTATAGAGAGCACTTAATTAATAATTTTATAGAGAGCACTTAATTAATAATTTTATAGAGAGCACTTAATTAATAATTTTATAGAGAGCACTTAATTAATAATTTTATAGAGAGCACTTAATTAATAATTTTATAGAGAGCACTTAATTAATAATTTTATAGAGAGCACTTAATTAATAATTTTATAGAGAGCACTTAATTAATAATTTTATAGAGAGCACTTAATTAATAATTTTATAGAGAGCACTTAATTAATAATTTTATAGAGAGCACTTAATTAATAATTTTATAGAGAGCACTTAATTAATAATTTTATAGAGAGCACTTAATTAATAATTTTATAGAGAGCACTTAATTAATAATTTTATAGAGAGCACTTAATTAATAATTTTATAGAGAGCACTTAATTAATAATTTTATAGAGAGCACTTAATTAATAATTTTATAGAGAGCACTTAATTAATAATTTTATAGAGAGCACTTAATTAATAATTTTATAGAGAGCACTTAATTAATAATTTTATAGAGAGCACTTAATTAATAATTTTATAGAGAGCACTTAATTAATAATTTTATAGAGAGCACTTAATTAATAATTTTATAGAGAGCACTTAATTAATAATTTTATAGAGAGCACTTAATTAATAATTTTATAGAGAGCACTTAATTAATAATTTTATAGAGAGCACTTAATTAATAATTTTATAGAGAGCACTTAATTAATAATTTTATAGAGAGCACTTAATTAATAATTTTATAGAGAGCACTTAATTAATAATTTTATAGAGAGCACTTAATTAATAATTTTATAGAGAGCACTTAATTAATAATTTTATAGAGAGCACTTAATTAATAATTTTATAGAGAGCACTTAATTAATAATTTTATAGAGAGCACTTAATTAATAATTTTATAGAGAGCACTTAATTAATAATTTTATAGAGAGCACTTAATTAATAATTTTGTAGAGAGCACTTAATTAATAATTTTATAGAGAGCACTTAATTAATAATTTTATAGAGAGCACTTAATTAATAATTTTGTAGAGAGCACTTAATTAATAATTTTATAGAGAGCACTTAATTAATAATTTTATAGAGAGCACTTAATTAATAATTTTATAGAGAGCACTTAATTAATAATTTTGTAGAGAGCACTTAATTAATAATTTTATAGAGAGCACTTAATTAATAATTTTATAGAGAGCACTTAATTAATAATTTTATAGAGAGCACTTAATTAATAATTTTGTAGAGAGCACTTAATTAATAATTTTATAGAGAGCACTTAATTAATAATTTTATAGAGAGCACTTAATTAATAATTTTATAGAGAGCACTTAATTAATAATTTTATAGAGAGCACTTAATTAATAATTTTATAGAGAGCACTTAATTAATAATTTTATAGAGAGCACTTAATTAATAATTTTATAGAGAGCACTTAATTAATAATTTTATAGAGAGCACTTAATTAATAATTTTATAGAGAGCACTTAATTAATAATTTTGTAGAGAGCACTTAATTAATAATTTTGTAGAGAGCACTTAATTAATAATTTTATAGAGAGCACTTAATTAATAATTTTGTAGAGAGCACTTAATTAATAATTTTATAGAGAGCACTTAATTAATAATTTTGTAGAGAGCACTTAATTAATAATTTTATAGAGAGCACTTAATTAATAATTTTATAGAGAGCACTTAATTAATAATTTTATAGAGAGCACTTAATTAATAATTTTATAGAGAGCACTTAATTAATAATTTTATAGAGAGCACTTAATTAATAATTTTATAGAGAGCACTTAATTAATAATTTTATAGAGAGCACTTAATTAATAATTTTGTAGAGAGCACTTAATTAATAATTTTATAGAGAGCACTTAATTAATAATTTTATAGAGAGCACTTAATTAATAATTTTATAGAGAGCACTTAATTAATAATTTTATAGAGAGCACTTAATTAATAATTTTATAGAGAGCACTTAATTAATAATTTTATAGAGAGCACTTAATTAATAATTTTATAGAGAGCACTTAATTAATAATTTTATAGAGAGCACTTAATTAATAATTTTATAGAGAGCACTTAATTAATAATTTTGTAGAGAGCACTTAATTAATAATTTTGTAGAGAGCACTTAATTAATAATTTTATAGAGAGCACTTAATTAATAATTTTGTAGAGAGCACTTAATTAATAATTTTATAGAGAGCACTTAATTAATAATTTTATAGAGAGCACTTAATTAATAATTTTATAGAGAGCACTTAATTAATAATTTTATAGAGAGCACTTAATTAATAATTTTGTAGAGAGCACTTAATTAATAATTTTATAGAGAGCACTTAATTAATAATTTTATAGAGAGCACTTAATTAATAATTTTATAGAGAGCACTTAATTAATAATTTTGTAGAGAGCACTTAATTAATAATTTTGTAGAGAGCACTTAATTAATAATTTTGTAGAGAGCACTTAATTAATAATTTTGTAGAGAGCACTTAATTAATAATTTTATAGAGAGCACTTAATTAATAATTTTATAGAGAGCACTTAATTAATAATTTTATAGAGAGCACTTAATTAATAATTTTGTAGAGAGCACTTAATTAATAATTTTATAGAGAGCACTTAATTAATAATTTTATAGAGAGCACTTAATTAATAATTTTATAGAGAGCACTTAATTAATAATTTTATAGAGAGCACTTAATTAATAATTTTGTAGAGAGCACTTAATTAATAATTTTATAGAGAGCACTTAATTAATAATTTTGTAGAGAGCACTTAATTAATAATTTTATAGAGAGCACTTAATTAATAATTTTATAGAGAGCACTTAATTAATAATTTTGTAGAGAGCACTTAATTAATAATTTTGTAGAGAGCACTTAATTAATAATTTTATAGAGAGCACTTAATTAATAATTT
This sequence comes from Nemertoderma westbladi, assembly GCA_032718475.1. Classification (NCBI taxonomy): domain Eukaryota; kingdom Metazoa; phylum Xenacoelomorpha; order Nemertodermatida; family Nemertodermatidae; genus Nemertoderma; species Nemertoderma westbladi. Next base: position 55,021 of record JAUCBJ010000652.1, on the reverse strand, counting down.
TGTAGAGAGCACTTAATTAATAATTTTATAGAGAGCACTTAATTAATAATTTTGTAGAGAGCACTTAATTAATAATTTTATAGAGAGCACTTAATTAATAATTTTATAGAGAGCACTTAATTAATAATTTTATAGAGAGCACTTAATTAATAATTTTATAGAGAGCACTTAATTAATAATTTTATAGAGAGCACTTAATTAATAATTTTGTAGAGAGCACTTAATTAATAATTTTATAGAGAGCACTTAATTAATAATTTTGTAGAGAGCACTTAATTAATAATTTTATAGAGAGCACTTAATTAATAATTTTATAGAGAGCACTTAATTAATAATTTTATAGAGAGCACTTAATTAATAATTTTGTAGAGAGCACTTAATTAATAATTTTGTAGAGAGCACTTAATTAATAATTTTATAGAGAGCACTTAATTAATAATTTTGTAGAGAGCACTTAATTAATAATTTTATAGAGAGCACTTAATTAATAATTTTATAGAGAGCACTTAATTAATAATTTTATAGAGAGCACTTAATTAATAATTTTATAGAGAGCACTTAATTAATAATTTTATAGAGAGCACTTAATTAATAATTTTGTAGAGAGCACTTAATTAATAATTTTGTAGAGAGCACTTAATTAATAATTTTGTAGAGAGCACTTAATTAATAATTTTATAGAGAGCACTTAATTAATAATTTTATAGAGAGCACTTAATTAATAATTTTATAGAGAGCACTTAATTAATAATTTTGTAGAGAGCACTTAATTAATAATTTTATAGAGAGCACTTAATTAATAATTTTGTAGAGAGCACTTAATTAATAATTTTATAGAGAGCACTTAATTAATAATTTTATAGAGAGCACTTAATTAATAATTTTATAGAGAGCACTTAATTAATAATTTTATAGAGAGCACTTAATTAATAATTTTATAGAGAGCACTTAATTAATAATTTTGTAGAGAGCACTTAATTAATAATTTTATAGAGAGCACTTAATTAATAATTTTGTAGAGAGCACTTAATTAATAATTTTATAGAGAGCACTTAATTAATAATTTTATAGAGAGCACTTAATTAATAATTTTGTAGAGAGCACTTAATTAATAATTTTATAGAGAGCACTTAATTAATAATTTTGTAGAGAGCACTTAATTAATAATTTTATAGAGAGCACTTAATTAATAATTTTGTAGAGAGCACTTAATTAATAATTTTATAGAGAGCACTTAATTAATAATTTTGTAGAGAGCACTTAATTAATAATTTTGTAGAGAGCACTTAATTAATAATTTTGTAGAGAGCACTTAATTAATAATTTTATAGAGAGCACTTAATTAATAATTTTGTAGAGAGCACTTAATTAATAATTTTATAGAGAGCACTTAATTAATAATTTTATAGAGAGCACTTAATTAATAATTTTATAGAGAGCACTTAATTAATAATTTTATAGAGAGCACTTAATTAATAATTTTATAGAGAGCACTTAATTAATAATTTTGTAGAGAGCACTTAATTAATAATTTTGTAGAGAGCACTTAATTAATAATTTTATAGAGAGCACTTAATTAATAATTTTGTAGAGAGCACTTAATTAATAATTTTATAGAGAGCACTTAATTAATAATTTTATAGAGAGCACTTAATTAATAATTTTATAGAGAGCACTTAATTAATAATTTTGTAGAGAGCACTTAATTAATAATTTTATAGAGAGCACTTAATTAATAATTTTGTAGAGAGCACTTAATTAATAATTTTATAGAGAGCACTTAATTAATAATTTTATAGAGAGCACTTAATTAATAATTTTGTAGAGAGCACTTAATTAATAATTTTATAGAGAGCACTTAATTAATAATTTTATAGAGAGCACTTAATTAATAATTTTATAGAGAGCACTTAATTAATAATTTTGTAGAGAGCACTTAATTAATAATTTTATAGAGAGCACTTAATTAATAATTTTGTAGAGAGCACTTAATTAATAATTTTATAGAGAGCACTTAATTAATAATTTTATAGAGAGCACTTAATTAATAATTTTGTAGAGAGCACTTAATTAATAATTTTGTAGAGAGCACTTAATTAATAATTTTATAGAGAGCACTTAATTAATAATTTTGTAGAGAGCACTTAATTAATAATTTTATAGAGAGCACTTAATTAATAATTTTGTAGAGAGCACTTAATTAATAATTTTGTAGAGAGCACTTAATTAATAATTTTGTAGAGAGCACTTAATTAATAATTTTATAGAGAGCACTTAATTAATAATTTTGTAGAGAGCACTTAATTAATAATTTTATAGAGAGCACTTAATTAATAATTTTGTAGAGAGCACTTAATTAATAATTTTGTAGAGAGCACTTAATTAATAATTTTATAGAGAGCACTTAATTAATAATTTTATAGAGAGCACTTAATTAATAATTTTGTAGAGAGCACTTAATTAATAATTTTATAGAGAGCACTTAATTAATAATTTTATAGAGAGCACTTAATTAATAATTTTATAGAGAGCACTTAATTAATAATTTTGTAGAGAGCACTTAATTAATAATTTTATAGAGAGCACTTAATTAATAATTTTGTAGAGAGCACTTAATTAATAATTTTATAGAGAGCACTTAATTAATAATTTTATAGAGAGCACTTAATTAATAATTTTGTAGAGAGCACTTAATTAATAATTTTGTAGAGAGCACTTAATTAATAATTTTATAGAGAGCACTTAATTAATAATTTTGTAGAGAGCACTTAATTAATAATTTTATAGAGAGCACTTAATTAATAATTTTGTAGAGAGCACTTAATTAATAATTTTGTAGAGAGCACTTAATTAATAATTTTGTAGAGAGCACTTAATTAATAATTTTATAGAGAGCACTTAATTAATAATTTTGTAGAGAGCACTTAATTAATAATTTTATAGAGAGCACTTAATTAATAATTTTGTAGAGAGCACTTAATTAATAATTTTATAGAGAGCACTTAATTAATAATTTTGTAGAGAGCACTTAATTAATAATTTTGTAGAGAGCACTTAATTAATAATTTTATAGAGAGCACTTAATTAATAATTTTGTAGAGAGCACTTAATTAATAATTTTATAGAGAGCACTTAATTAATAATTTTGTAGAGAGCACTTAATTAATAATTTTGTAGAGAGCACTTAATTAATAATTTTGTAGAGAGCACTTAATTAATAATTTTGTAGAGAGCACTTAATTAATAATTTTATAGAGAGCACTTAATTAATAATTTTATAGAGAGCACTTAATTAATAATTTTATAGAGAGCACTTAATTAATAATTTTATAGAGAGCACTTAATTAATAATTTTGTAGAGAGCACTTAATTAATAATTTTATAGAGAGCACTTAATTAATAATTTTGTAGAGAGCACTTAATTAATAATTTTATAGAGAGCACTTAATTAATAATTTTATAGAGAGCACTTAATTAATAATTTTGTAGAGAGCACTTAATTAATAATTTTGTAGAGAGCACTTAATTAATAATTTTATAGAGAGCACTTAATTAATAATTTTGTAGAGAGCACTTAATTAATAATTTTATAGAGAGCACTTAATTAATAATTTTGTAGAGAGCACTTAATTAATAATTTTATAGAGAGCACTTAATTAATAATTTTATAGAGAGCACTTAATTAATAATTTTATAGAGAGCACTTAATTAATAATTTTATAGAGAGCACTTAATTAATAATTTTGTAGAGAGCACTTAATTAATAATTTTATAGAGAGCACTTAATTAATAATTTTATAGAGAGCACTTAATTAATAATTTTATAGAGAGCACTTAATTAATAATTTTATAGAGAGCACTTAATTAATAATTTTGTAGAGAGCACTTAATTAATAATTTTATAGAGAGCACTTAATTAATAATTTTATAGAGAGCACTTAATTAATAATTTTGTAGAGAGCACTTAATTAATAATTTTATAGAGAGCACTTAATTAATAATTTTATAGAGAGCACTTAATTAATAATTTTGTAGAGAGCACTTAATTAATAATTTTATAGAGAGCACTTAATTAATAATTTTGTAGAGAGCACTTAATTAATAATTTTATAGAGAGCACTTAATTAATAATTTTATAGAGAGCACTTAATTAATAATTTTATAGAGAGCACTTAATTAATAATTTTATAGAGAGCACTTAATTAATAATTTTATAGAGAGCACTTAATTAATAATTTTGTAGAGAGCACTTAATTAATAATTTTATAGAGAGCACTTAATTAATAATTTTATAGAGAGCACTTAATTAATAATTTTGTAGAGAGCACTTAATTAATAATTTTATAGAGAGCACTTAATTAATAATTTTATAGAGAGCACTTAATTAATAATTTTATAGAGAGCACTTAATTAATAATTTTATAGAGAGCACTTAATTAATAATTTTATAGAGAGCACTTAATTAATAATTTTATAGAGAGCACTTAATTAATAATTTTATAGAGAGCACTTAATTAATAATTTTGTAGAGAGCACTTAATTAATAATTTTGTAGAGAGCACTTAATTAATAATTTTATAGAGAGCACTTAATTAATAATTTTATAGAGAGCACTTAATTAATAATTTTATAGAGAGCACTTAATTAATAATTTTATAGAGAGCACTTAATTAATAATTTTATAGAGAGCACTTAATTAATAATTTTATAGAGAGCACTTAATTAATAATTTTATAGAGAGCACTTAATTAATAATTTTGTAGAGAGCACTTAATTAATAATTTTGTAGAGAGCACTTAATTAATAATTTTGTAGAGAGCACTTAATTAATAATTTTATAGAGAGCACTTAATTAATAATTTTATAGAGAGCACTTAATTAATAATTTTATAGAGAGCACTTAATTAATAATTTTATAGAGAGCACTTAATTAATAATTTTATAGAGAGCACTTAATTAATAATTTTATAGAGAGCACTTAATTAATAATTTTGTAGAGAGCACTTAATTAATAATTTTATAGAGAGCACTTAATTAATAATTTTATAGAGAGCACTTAATTAATAATTTTGTAGAGAGCACTTAATTAATAATTTTATAGAGAGCACTTAATTAATAATTTTATAGAGAGCACTTAATTAATAATTTTATAGAGAGCACTTAATTAATAATTTTATAGAGAGCACTTAATTAATAATTTTGTAGAGAGCACTTAATTAATAATTTTGTAGAGAGCACTTAATTAATAATTTTATAGAGAGCACTTAATTAATAATTTTATAGAGAGCACTTAATTAATAATTTTATAGAGAGCACTTAATTAATAATTTTGTAGAGAGCACTTAATTAATAATTTTGTAGAGAGCACTTAATTAATAATTTTATAGAGAGCACTTAATTAATAATTTTATAGAGAGCACTTAATTAATAATTTTATAGAGAGCACTTAATTAATAATTTTATAGAGAGCACTTAATTAATAATTTTATAGAGAGCACTTAATTAATAATTTTATAGAGAGCACTTAATTAATAATTTTGTAGAGAGCACTTAATTAATAATTTTATAGAGAGCACTTAATTAATAATTTTATAGAGAGCACTTAATTAATAATTTTATAGAGAGCACTTAATTAATAATTTTATAGAGAGCACTTAATTAATAATTTTATAGAGAGCACTTAATTAATAATTTTGTAGAGAGCACTTAATTAATAATTTTATAGAGAGCACTTAATTAATAATTTTGTAGAGAGCACTTAATTAATAATTTTGTAGAGAGCACTTAATTAATAATTTTATAGAGAGCACTTAATTAATAATTTTATAGAGAGCACTTAATTAATAATTTTATAGAGAGCACTTAATTAATAATTTTATAGAGAGCACTTAATTAATAATTTTATAGAGAGCACTTAATTAATAATTTTATAGAGAGCACTTAATTAATAATTTTATAGAGAGCACTTAATTAATAATTTTGTAGAGAGCACTTAATTAATAATTTTATAGAGAGCACTTAATTAATAATTTTATAGAGAGCACTTAATTAATAATTTTATAGAGAGCACTTAATTAATAATTTTGTAGAGAGCACTTAATTAATAATTTTATAGAGAGCACTTAATTAATAATTTTATAGAGAGCACTTAATTAATAATTTTATAGAAAGCACTTAATTAATAATTTTGTAGAGAGCACTTAATTAATAATTTTATAGAGAGCACTTAATTAATAATTTTGTAGAGAGCACTTAATTAATAATTTTATAGAGAGCACTTAATTAATAATTTTATAGAGAGCACTTAATTAATAATTTTATAGAGAGCACTTAATTAATAATTTTGTAGAGAGCACTTAATTAATAATTTTATAGAGAGCACTTAATTAATAATTTTATAGAGAGCACTTAATTAATAATTTTATAGAGAGCACTTAATTAATAATTTTATAGAGAGCACATAATTAATAATTTTGTAGAGAGCACTTAATTAATAATTTTATAGAGAGCACATAATTAATAATTTTATAGAGAGCACTTAATTAATAATTTTGTAGAGAGCACTTAATTAATAATTTTGTAGAGAGCACTTAATTAATAATTTTATAGAGAGCACTTAATTAATAATTTTGTAGAGAGCACTTAATTAATAATTTTATAGAGAGCACTTAATTAATAATTTTATAGAGAGCACTTAATTAATAATTTTATAGAGAGCACTTAATTAATAATTTTATAGAGAGCACTTAATTAATAATTTTATAGAGAGCACTTAATTAATAATTTTATAGAGAGCACTTAATTAATAATTTTATAGAGAGCACTTAATTAATAATTTTATAGAGAGCACTTAATTAATAATTTTATAGAGAGCACTTAATTAATAATTTTGTAGAGAGCACTTAATTAATAATTTTATAGAGAGCACTTAATTAATAATTTTATAGAGAGCACTTAATTAATAATTTTATAGAGAGCACTTAATTAATAATTTTATAGAGAGCACTTAATTAATAATTTTGTAGAGAGCACTTAATTAATAATTTTGTAGAGAGCACTTAATTAATAATTTTGTAGAGAGCACTTAATTAATAATTTTATAGAGAGCACTTAATTAATAATTTTATAGAGAGCACTTGTAGATCTCTCTAGAAAAAAAATATATTTCACGCTGTCCCTTTTGGGGCTCCGTAAATGACAGATTGTTTACCACAGTTTACATTCGTTAGTTGGTTTCGTTATCTGCACCAAGTCCATAATACTGTAGGTACTGCGCATGTGTAGTGCAGTTAGATCGTATAATAGGTACTGCGAATGTGTAGTGCAGTTAGATCGTATAATAGGTACTGCGCATGTGTAGTGCAGTTAGATCGTATAATAGGTACTGCGCATGTGTAGTGTAGTTAGATCGTATAATAGGTACTGCGCATGTGTAGTGCAGTTAGATCGTATAATAGGTACTGCGCATGTGTAGTGTAGTTAGATCGTATAATAGGTACTGCGCATGTGTAGTGCAGTTAGATCGTATAATAGGTACTGCGCATGTGTAGTGCAGTTAGATCGTATAATAGGTACTGCGCATGTGTAGTGTAGTTAGATCGTATAATAGGTACTGCGCATGTGTAGTGCAGTTAGATCGTATAATAGGTACTGCGCATGTGTAGTGTAGTTAGATCGTATAATAGGTACTGCGCATGTGTAGTGCAGTTAGATCGTATAATAGGTACTGCGCATGTGTAGTGTAGTTAGATCGTATAATAGGTACTGCGCATGTGTAGTGCAGTTAGATCGTATAATAGGTACTGCGCATGTGTAGTGCAGTTAGATCGTATAATAGGTACTGCGCATGTGTAGTGTAGTTAGATCGTATAATAGGTACTGCGCATGTGTAGTGCAGTTAGATCGTATAATAGGTACTGCGCATGTGTAGTGCAGTTAGATCGTATAATAGGTACTGCGAATGTGTAGTGCAGTTAGATCGTATACAAGTTATTTATTCTTACAATTTAGATTCAAATCAAAGACAAGTAAACAGCCCACTGGTAAACGTTCGCTAGCCACAGGTACAACATCACACGATAGGAAGTCCGCCGTAGAAGGTTCTTCTAACCAGTATCGGGCTCTAAGGAATGCAGCGGTTGAAAGAACTAACAAACTCACGTCAGTGCAGCAGGAAACCGAAAAATTAGCGGATTCTGCGCAAGGTTTCTTTGAAGCAGCTAAACGATTGGAAGAGAAAATGCGGAAGTCTGAAATATATTAGCGGTAAATAATAAAAATGATTTGGGATTTGATTACTAAGTGATTGGAGCGAAAACTTCATTTATACCACTCTCACTGACTAATTTGAATTACTTTTTCATTTAGGTCCATATCACGCACACCGAATGAGAATGACCCAATATCATTAACCAATGACCGCGCAGTGCCCTCAAGCAGTAACCAATCAACTGAAACTGCTGATAACTTGTCCAATCAGTATCGGTTAGTAAAGAAACGAACGGAGGAAAGGGAAAACAGATGGATAGTAGAGGAAGCAGAAACGGACAGATTGGTGGAACTAGTTGGAGACACAGTCAATCGAGCTAAGCGTTTACAGGAAAATATATCGAATTTGCCAACAGTGAATAGATAAACCGTTATTATAATATTGGACTTATACAGTATATGGACAATACAAAGTGCCCATCGATAGTGAAAAAGCAGGCATTGATCGCTACTGAAGATAATAATGAATAAAATTACAACCAAAACCTGAGCCGTATTTAGAAAAGAGTACCCTTTCACTTGGTCAGATACCACAGATAGACAGGGGGAATGAGACGCTATATCCATTCGCCGAGCCCCCTCCCCCCCTAATTATTTTAAAATTTCAATAAAATGCTACAAAATTGGTATGATGATAGATCGACACCTTTTCTTACTGATGGTAACTTTTCATCCGGAATATGCCCCGGCGGCTGTTATTAGTAAAATGGTCTGGCTTTAAGGCGTAAGTAGAAGCAACAATTGCACCGAAGATAGTTTTATAATCTACACACCAATTAATAACGTGGTGGTAAGAACAGTAAAGGCACCAAGGCAGATAAGTCAATAGCGGTATAAAATCAATCCGGTAAAATAAAATCTATAGGGCCTATACATGTTGATATAACATATTCATAGGGCGTGTAATATGTAGGCATCATAGGCCTACTGTTGTCACTGTTATTATTATATTATATTCTTTATTTCATGCAATTGCACATAGTAAAATTATTTATTATATATGATCACAAAATATATATATCATACAACATGGTAACTAACTTCTAAGAATATATTATTAAAAAGAAAAAAGAAAAAAGAAGAAAAACAATAACTATTTACTCATATTGTTCACGATTATACACATTTAGGTTAGAAATACAGGGTCTTTCATTTCACGTATTCGTGATATCTTAACTACTGCCGTATTTAATGCTTGCAATAGTGTATTATCTATCTTGTTTATACGATCAAATAGACTGGTTACTGATCTATATCTGATATGTATAAATAGTGGTATATTCAACATACCGAGCGCTAGTGAAATACTCGATGTCTGTCCATCAGTAACTCTTGGTAACCCAAATAATCGCCTTGCGCAATTATTATAGGCTACTTTAAGTTTACTGTGGATACGATCTGAGTAATTACGCCTAGCCCATAAGGCATTACAATAAATCGGGGTACAGAATGCACGGAACAATTGCACTTTTATATTATTTGCACAGCCGCTAAATTTCCTAATAATAAAATTAGCTCTAGAATATAACTTACAAGTTTGGTTAAGAATATCATAGTCATCATCCATTGTACAATGTAAAATATGGCCTAAATAATTGAATTTATTTACAATTTCAATAGCAACACCATACAGAAACACATTAGGGCGCCGAATAACTGACGATCCTTTCGGGAAGAAGTATAAACACTTAGACTTTTTCGTGTTAAATATAATTGAATTAGTATCAGCATATTTAACGGCAATGTCAATTAACCGTTGTAAACCGAAAATAGAATTCGAAATCAGGCACATATCATCAGCATAACATATATGGTTCAATCTGATGCAGTCGAAACTGTATCTGTTCATATTTTTGTAGGCTTCTGTTTAGTCAGATAAAACTCATATTACATTAACTACTGAAGTACCGATATTATTTGGCCTATTGGAATTATACTTCATTATTGTGTATGAGTCGATATTGTTCTTCATTAGGGTGTAGCAACATTACAATTTATCTGACAAAACAATCTAGTGATCTACAGGATCTAATGGAGAAGCATTTACGTCCATCACGATTCGACGGTGATCCGAATTCGCCAACTGCGGAAAAGGAATGGACCCACTGGTTTAAAACATTCGATGGTTGTATTGAAGCAGTAAAAAGGACCTCAGAGGAGGACAAACTACCGTTCCTTACAAACTAGGCCTATGTTTTTCATTCTATTTTTGACTACATTTCCGAGAGTATCAGCTATAATGTTGCTGTGAAGATTTTGTACGATCTGTTTGTAAACCCGACAAGCGAAATATTCGCTTGCCATACACTAAATACACGGAAACAATCTTCATCTGAAACACTGGATGAATATTTACAGCAACTGCGTGGTCTGAGTAAAAATTGCGCTTTTAAAGCTGTAACAGCGGAGGTAAACCAGGATGAACACATTCGAGAGGCGTATATATTTCTGGTTTGTCATCCAACTTGATACGCCAACGGCTTCTAGAGAATACAACTCTAGACTTAAACACTGCCTATGAACAGTCACAAACACTTGAACATGCTTTAAAAAATTCGGAGGCTTACAATTCCCAGCCAAGGGGTGCAGTAGGCAGTTACAGTCTGGCTCTGGCTCCAAATCCTTATGAAGTTTCAGGGGATTACAGCTCGCCCAGTATGGGTCGACAAGATCTTGGTGATTCAGGAAACAGGAAACGATCCTCCAAACACATCAGCATCTGTGACAGTAAATAAATTTTACTTCTGTGGTGGTAAACTGCACCCCGGAGGACTTGAATCGTGTCCAGCTAAACATACCGACTGCCTCAACTGTGGAAAGACTATGGTAACTTCGCCAAGGTTTGTAAGTCTCAAAGTAAGAAGAAACAGCGTGTTACTGCCTCTGCTTCTGCTACTCTGGCTACTATCGGTGCTCCAACCTGCTTATCGGGAAGTTTAGTTGATGTTATGCTCAAAAAGAAACCGTACAAGTCGTTGATCAATAGCGGAATTTCGGAAAGTTTCATACACCCTAGTATTTTGGGTAAACTTACTGTGAAGAAAGCAAACTTTGACATTAACATGGCTACAGTTTCTGAAACTAAGAAAGTAAATGGTTTCTGTGAAGCTACATTAGTGATAAATGGACAACATTATAACAAGGTTAAATTAGCTGTACTGCCTGATCTTTGTGTTGATATGATTGTAGGTAAAGATTTTATGCAGCGCCATTCAAATGTGGTATATATATTCTTTCATTTCTGAACCCAGGGTTCATTTTGGGAAAATTGTTGCAAGCTGCCCTGCAAAAAATACCACAACTGATACACTTCCAGAAGCAACTCTTGTTGCACAAAGCTTATTCTCCAATCTTCAACCTAAGTGTGTTCCCATAGCAACCAAATCTCGTCGGTTTGGACATTCAGAGAAGGATTACATTGCTAAGGAAATTGATAAACTTCTCAAGGATCAAGTTATAGAACCCAGTTCATCGCCATGGCGAGCTCAAGTTCATGTTGTTCCTGAAACGGATCATCATAGACGCCGTTTTGTTGTTGATTAATCTCAAACTATCAACAAACATACACAACTTGATGCCTATCCGGCTCCCCATAAACACGATCTAGTCAATGAAGTATCAAAGTACAAGTTCTATAGTTGCCTAGACCTAAATAGTGCATATCATCAAATTCCTATTCCTAAAGAAGAAAACTGGATTTGAGGCAAACAGTTCACTGTATCAGTATACACGTATACCTTATGGGGTAACTAATGGTGTATCTAGCTGATACACCATGGTACACCACGCCTGATAACCTGAAGCCGTATTCACGAAAGTAGGTATTACCCAGCTAGGTAGTTACTAGCTGGGTATTACCTACTGGCAAACAACTCGCCCAAAGCCGTATTCACGAAAAGCAAACACATGGTAAATACCTCTAACATTGATAGAGGTGTTTACTAGGTAATTACTGGACATGATTGACAGTAAACACGTGGTATATACTGTACCTAATGATATTCACAAAACTAAACGTAGGTATTACCCACGTGTTTGCCGCTAGGAAATACCTAAATTTGCTGGAGGAGGGGTAGGGCTCTACCAGCATTTGGCAAACACCTCATTTTCAGCTTTACTTAATTATTGATTATATTAATTATGTCATTAATTATTAGTACATTCTATTACCCCCTTAGTGATGTTATTTGGTTGAATTTTGATGTACAGTAAAGAAACTACAGAAACAATAACAAACACAGACAAAATTGCTACTAGGATCGGCATGCTGCATTGCAGCTGCATTTTTAAGAATGCTGTGCCGGCTTATCGACAAAATTGCACCGCCACAACTCCCTATCACCCATGACATTTGCAAGATCATCCGCATCTTCAAGGCCAGTGTCCTTTAAGATGCGTCTCAAGAAAGTCATGGGCTGTCCACCATGGTTATTCACTCCATGAGGCTGCCAAAGTACAAGATTATGCATTGGCTGGTCCTCACGGCGAAAGCAATCTCCTGCAAAGCGGAGGCGATTTTGTTCTAGTGTCAAACTTGGGGGAACCAATGAGACACCTCCAATGTTAGGTATATAGTGTCTGGTTGGAGATGTGTGCATTGTACTTGACACAATGAACCCGGCGTAGCATTCTTGTGAATGTGCCATCCAGAGATTTGGTGTCCTCAGCAGTTAGAGACCAGCATGGACTCCCATAGAGGAGTATTGGAACTACTGCTGCTCTAAATAATCGGACCTTAAGTTTCCGATTAATTATTGAACATTGAAATATGTAGAAACATTATTCAAAGTACAGCTACCTTTTGAGCCGTTATACTGTACCTGCATATTGCTACCGGAACTTTACCGGGTGGCTCATTTCTAATTGGGGTGTCATTTCAGCATATGGAAGTATTTCTGGGCTTCTAATTTGCTGTTCCTTAATTAAATAAGCTCACCTCATTGGTTAACACTAATAAAATAAACTAATAAACTTAAATAAAATAATAAGTATATTTACTTACAAATAAACTTACTGTAGGCCTACTTTACACTTAGATTTTGCATGTACGCATTTTCATTTACTTTATATACTGTACGCTTATACTGGTATTCTTTAATTACTCATTCTGGAAATGCTTTTGCTTCATACATATATATATTATATATATATAGTGGATATAGAAATAAATATATATCAATCATATATCACTCTCCTATAGCCAAAAGATGTGTCGGTTCGGCCTAAGAAGGGGTGCTGGTTGGGGAAAAGCACTTTTCTTGCTTGTAAATTTTACTTACTGTCGTATTATTAAATATGTAAATTATAATTATTTTTATTTATTTGTATGGAATTAATTTCGTTCTACCAAATCGCCAGGGCGACATATTTTCTAACTTTACATCGCAGTGCGACATTATTTCTCAGTATGTCCCTAAGCCATACATTTTACTATGTATTTCCAATATATCCAGTATGTCACCGCGTCATTATTAGGTTGTTCCAGAAAGTTTAAGAAAGAAAGTTTTTTATTTAATAATGCTTCGCCTACTTAACGTATAACACCAAATATTAGAAGTCCAGAAATAATTTCATAAGCTATAAAACGAAACTAGAAAGGCATTTCATAAAGGAAATGCAACCACGAAGCTAAGGAAAATTAAACAAACTTTGACTCATCAGTTCATTGGTTTACCTAGTTAAAAGTCATATGTCTTAATTAAACTCCCATTACCATGGCAACTGGAGTTTTCTAGAGTTGTGCAACTGGAGTTGAGGTTCCAGGTGACACAAATCGACTTCAAGGAAGTTTTATTGAGTACCGGTAGTTGATGTCCAAAATTAAGGATATATTTGTTAAAACATATGTTTGCAGAGGTTGTCATGGAAACTGATAAATATAACCACGTTAATTGGATGCAGAATAAGTGATATAGTGGGGGTAGGTGTTGGTCCCAAGTTTATTCCACCTTAATGTTATGTATACCTTTGAATTTTGATAATATCTCCGGAAGTTATTTGTGAAAATTTAAAACGGTATTCTGGATCTGTAGAAGAAGGCGGTTCTAATGATATCTAGATTACATTCCAAAGACGAAAAGTAAAGCCGACGGAGCGGAGGTGGCTAAATATTGCGATATACAATGAATGAATGAATGGATGAATTTGTATGCTTTGCCAGTTTCATCATAAACACATACTATAGGCAATAGGCCTAAGACCTACCACAGAGTTTTTTGCTCCACCCGGGCCTACTAAAATATTTCACGCTTCAATAACTAATTAAAACCCGCCGAAGACAGAAGACGGTATATTATTATCATATCAATCAAAATGACCAAAAGTGAGGTTTTATCAGTGTAGAAACTCATTTGCGACTTACGGGCAAGTTACTTAGGCTATTTACATCCGATTTGGTTTCAATAACGAGCGTAGCGAGTGACGCACACAACGAAACGAGGGTTTCTCCTTTTGTTCAGATATGAACTGTAGATAGAAATGTTGACAACTCCACCTGAACAAGCGTGTGTATCAATATGAGTTTCATAATATCATTCACTTAAGTACTCAGACTGTTTACATCAAACTGGGATTGATTAACGAGCGAAACGAGTGACACAAAAACCGAGTCCACTTTAATTGGATACTTATTCGCAAACAATGAGAAAACATTTGAGTGGCGCTGATTAAAGGCTAAACAACTGCGACAAATGATGATTTCTGATAGCACTTTACTACAGTATCACCCATCTGGTATACATTTACATATAATGTACTTGTAAAGAAGTATTCTAGAGATTATCTTATTTGTTTCCCAAATAAATAGTGAAGTAAATACATCATAAATATGTTACTACTAAAGCTACGGGACCTAAACACTACAGGACCTACTGCTACTGACCTAACTCAGTAACTGCCTAAAGTATACCGATTTGGACCTAACGCTACCAGGCTGCTTTTTACATTACCCACAAAAGAGATTCTCAAAAATGTTTCCATTTTGCACACAACTGTTATAAATTAGCCCAATTTATTAATTTATAGGCCTATAGGCTAATGACAGAGTGACTACTGGTTGCCGATAGGTGTAGGCCTAGACAGCTAGATTATATATTTACGGCTATACTGTATAGCCAGACAGCCAGATACCAGTCCCGGTAGCTTTAGGTCCTGGCAACCTGGTAGCTTTAGGTCCGGAGCATTAGGTCCGTGGCATTACAGTATAGGTCCGTGGCATTACAGTAGGTCCGTGGCATTACAGTAGGTCCGTGGCATTAGGTCCTGGCAGCCTGATGCGTTAGGGCCGAACCATTTGGTCAGTAAGTCCAGTCTGCCTCCATAACCAGGGGTGTTAGTAAAGGAGCAGGTTATAGAGGCGAGTTGAAAGGAACCAAAACAATAAGCGAGAGTTAGGAATAATTTAATGTAATGTGTTACAGGATCTAAAGTATACCGGTTTGGACCTAACGCTACATTACCACTGACTACTGTAGACCTAATTAGAAGACGTTCCATACAGGAAAAATATAGTTCATGGATGATACCAGGTTTCCATATTACACACACACACACGCACCGACATACAAATAGACATACTGTACAAACAGACGAATTGACTTTTCAATGTTGATTAAGCATCGCCCTGACTTGGAAAATGATGTATTTACAGAATTCGACTTCGCAAAACTGTTATTTATGAGTAAAACTATAATTGGTCATTTTGACCCAAACGGCCCTTGGCGTTGCCTAAATAATAAAAGTCAAATTTAAAAAAAAGTGTTAAAGTAAAAGTTGTGACCCGGTTAGATTTGGATAGAGAATAAAAAAGTAGGAGAATTCATGAAATATTGTGAACCCAATTATTATATTGAATTTGTACAGTACATGTAAACTTCATTTTGGGTCAATTTGACCCAAACGGTCCTCGGTGGGTTAAACAAGACATGTACAGTACTGTATATATCGGAATTGCTGGAAATTAAAATCGTTACATACGTTAGAGGTGTGGTATTCAAAGGGTCGGGAAAGTAATGTTTGGTTATTTAATAAACAAAGTTTCCTTGTGGCATACATTATATTTTAATTTGTTATTGTTGTGAATTATAGATTTTTTAGCTATTTATCAATGGTATATTATGTAGGATACGCCGCCGCGTTCACACTACCGAGTCAAAGTCAAAAGACAAAATGTAAAAAAAATAACAAGAAATTAATTTTTTTCTAGAACGCCATTATGTATTATAGGCCTATATAATGTATTATTATTTATTATTGCTAGCTAGCTATATTTATTTTCTTTTGTCTTTGACTTTGACTCGGTAGTGTGAACGCGGCCTAACACTCATACGGGTAAGATAATTATACACAACGCCGTAAGTATCCTACATAAGGCCGCGTTCACACTACCGAGTCAAAGTCAAAGACAAAAGAAAATAAATATAGCTAGCTAGCAATAATAAATAATAATACATTATATATATATAGGCCTATAATACATAATGGCGTTCTAGAAAAAAATAAATTTCTTGTTATTTTTTTTACATTTTGTCTTTTGACTTTGACTTTGACTCGGTAGTGTGAACGCGGCCTTACCCTGTTATCTATTTGTATTATTATTTAACTAATATTCCGTATGTTATGGGATTAAAAGAAATTCAGAATGGTATATTATTTATAAATTCAACCCCTCCCCCCTAGATGACTATGATCTACAAATTAAGAATTGGGAACGCTATTGTAGGCCTACTCGATGTTTGAACATAACTTATTTTGAGAGAAGGCATTCATACATACCACACCATGAATGGATGTTGCCAAATTGATATATTGAATATTATATTGTGTTCGCGCTTTTAAGACCTTTGGCAGTTTAACCCGCCAAATCTATATGTCTTCTAGGTTATAAATCTACTCCAGCCTATGACAAGTATTGAACACCTATAATAATTCTAACATTAGCCAAAGCCAGTCTGTGCGCGACCATTCACCCGCTGGATATACCCGGGAGACTGGATTTGGATGCTTTAATTTGATTGCGGTGCAGGCCTACCGTACTATTCGATTGATCGTTAATATATAATCTCTGACGAATATTATTCACTTTCGGGAAATATTAGCAGTTCCTTTAGGACGTGGCGCTCTATCTATTTAAACAGAGCTATGACTTACACTATACACAACAGTATGTCTTATAGATCACCAAAGTGCATTCTTTAGGAAATGCTTTGTTACTCGGTCAAGCACACACAGACTATTGCACACAACTGCATACATGAATTGCCGATATTCACTGATTTTAATCATATATAAAGAGAACAGCAACCAACATTTGTAGGGCCTATTAAGTAGCATTGAACTCACTACAAACCACAATAATGTATGTCGCAAATTGTTATATGTAACCGGTCTCTCTAACCTTAGTGTATCAAGAAGATTGGGGTTTCGGATCGTTATCAATATTCTTCCCAATAATAATATGTAAACGAACGATACAATTAACAACACAGTAAATAGCAGTAAATAATGCAAGTGTACTTAACCAAGTTGACCAAGTTAACCAAGACCGAGTTGACCAAGTTAACCAAGACCGAGTTGACCAAGTTAACCAAGACCGAGACCGAGTTGACCAAGTTAACCGAGGTGCTGTAGTCAGTACCGAGATAACAGTTTGATGATCTTATAATTAAAGACGCTCTAATGTCAGAAAACATTCCCCGGCCGGTGTTCTTAGGCGTGGGGGAAACGTCAGTACTGAATCATGGGATTCTGCTGTACAGCTTTTTACACAAAGGGAAAAATCTCTGATTGGTCGAACTGACGTGGACACAGCTGATAGATGTCGTCATTTGAGCTGAGCAGAACAAAGAACCAAGGCTCCGTGCAGAGGCTCCACGTGTACAGCTCAGCTATTAGCTGTCGTCTTAGTAACTACACTGTTCCAAGAGTATTTCGGCTTTTACGTCATGGAATTGCGGATTATGTCCGCTAAAGTACACATACAGAAGAAATTACTTTTATGTCCTCTAAAACACCAGTACAGTAAGGACACGGCCCTTTTATGCCTGGTAAACCAACTACAGAGTACTTCACGGGGAAAATAACCGGCTAATTACGCAAAAGCCTTTACACCGCTCCCAGAAAATGGGATTTAAGTCTATAAAATATAACAAATCACAGTTTCTAAAATATAAAAATACTCTAAACAGTTAGTCTTTCTTACGCGGACGGCGTTTACACAGCTTTTTGAGGCTAGCAAGAGTCCTTTTCTCTTTGGGGCGAGCCACTTTACTAGGAGGGCTGTAACTCCTGGGTGAAGGGTGCAATACCATTGCATCAGAAGGTTTAGGGTTACGGTCAGTGTCTCGTCCATTTCGATCTGCTTCTCCTCGAGCTGATTTTCCTCCGCTTGTCGTTGGACATGCTCGTCCAAAACTCTCGCAGAGAATAGGGTTGTCTAAGCTCGATATCTTCTTAGAGATTCAAGATTTCCCAATCGAACTGAGATAAGCCAATTCGTTTACCGCTTGGACTTGCTGTTATAACTTACGTTTATCTGAACAAACGCAGGTTTCCTTTCTGATCTTTGTAGAATAGCGTTTAACTCGTTTCGTACAACGCTCTCCTTCACCTTGATGAAGGGTTGTATCGCGTTAAACTGGGACGACCATACGGTTGAATGGTGATATTAGGTGTCCGCGTCCCAATACGGCTAGGTAAGATGGGCGGCTAGCTAGAGCTCGCTGCCAGAGTGTTACCGATTAATTGTTAGGGTAGCACTAGATCTTTGGACAGTGAATACAGCTCGTGAGGATCCGGGATACCATCAGAATCGAAAGTCTGAGGTCTAATCAAGGAACGAGGTGGTCTGACCGAGTATTCCGGAACTATGATCGTAGGTTTACTCAAGGATCGTCTGAGTCGAGCGAGCGTAGGTGATATGCCGAACAAGTTTCGGTTTCCGTGGATGTTTATGTCTTTCCGTTGATTAGTTGGGTCTAGGGCATTTATCGTAATAATACCAAAGACGCACGTCTGGTAGGGGAAACGCGGATGATATTTATTGGTTGTTACAATGCTTCTATCAAGAATTCCAAACATACGTTAGAGTTACCGCGTCCATTTGTCTCTCTAATGTCTTTTCTTTCGAGTCGATTTCGAATAGAATTTTCGCATTCGAATTTCAGTTTATCGTTCCGACTCCGCTGGGTAGGATATATGTTCGACATAGTCCGTATCGTGTGAATCGATAGAATGGCCAATGGTTAAGAAGTCCATATACGTACTATTACGATGCGTGTAGCGAGCGGTGAATTTTCCATAGTCCAATTCATGCGTAAGTTGCTTCTAGGAAATCGTCGGTTCGATATAACGACCATCGTCCTTCGTAGTAGTTGGACTAGCGTCGCCGCGTATCAAGCTATCAACAAACACTTGTAAAGGTAGAGTATATCGCTCCCCGATACCAAGACCATCTTCTATCAACTCCATTATATCTGCTATATATGAGTTTATTAATATTATAATGAGCTTATAATTAGGCTAGCGAGCGTCGCGGCCTACCCCAATCAGCCCCCGGACAGTGTAAGAGCCTCAGCGCAAATGTATCGTCGCCGCTGTGTTTTCCGCCAACGTGTAGCTACACAACGACAACGACACTAGCACGAGTCACTCCACTGTCCGTCCCAAAGGCTTAGATACACTTCAGGTTCTTACTGGAGAGTTAGGGTTACTTTCACAATTGCGACTCGCTACTGTAAACACACCTTAGTAGTAACATTCGCCTATAAACTCACAAATTCCACACACACAACTGTCACAAATTACACACACTCGGGCCATTTGTCCGTTAGTCAGTGCCTTCCAGAATGCCACGTTATTATTATGTATCCTTGGATACTAGCAGTGCGCTATTTATTTCTTACTATGCAATGGGGCAAGCTTTCTATTGTTCTTTTTAACTTGTTTCTAATTCTAGCGTGGGTGTTACTATGGTGACATTATGGAAAGCTAGCGGTAGAATTAGGGTAATTCCAATGCATACAGATCTGGGATGCTATTTAATAGTAATTCTTTAATGGTCCAATATCTCGTTTATATATGATTTTATAAATTTTATCGGCTATTGACTCATACATGGGAGATTCTCACACTCTAACACACTTAATAGGATGAATCTCCACTCCCGTGATCTATTAATTAATGGGATTTTGGGAATGTTATAAATTGCACAGAATGACAATTTATTAAATTCATTAAAATATGAATTTAAATTTATTCCCTGAAATTTTATTATTTGATAGTACAATTGACACAATTTGATTCCAGAGCAGGTCTGGTGACATAGGATCCTTAATTCTATGAAAATTGTCTTTTAAGAGTATCGGTAAGTGCTACGATATCTTAATCGACTAGAATTGTTAAAGGATCTGAATTTTACAGATTTTGATTTATAGATTTGTAAATATTAAATAATTAATATTTGAGATGGGCACCAATTTATTCCAGAACTTGTCTGGGGACATTAACCACTGATTCTAGAATTTGTCTTTCAAGTATATCGGTGGGTGCCGCGATATCTTAATCGACTAGAATTACAGATGGTCAAAAGGTTTAACAGATTTATTTGCGTTTCACGCTACTGTTAGAGGGACATCACGCTACTATATGTATTATTATATATGGTATGAGAGCAATATCGCACGAAGCAATGTCAGTGTGAAGAGGCAAGTCGTTTCCAAGGTCTACCCAGAGCTTGGTTTAGCCGAGACACGAGGATCTGAACTTTGCATTCCTAATACTCTGCCTACCCATAATACTTGAATATAGTAGTGGCTTTATTGTACTTTAATAAGTACGGACATTTCATCTTACTGTAGTCACGTATTTATAACATGATACGGACAGTAAGGAAAGAGAAAAAATAATTATTTCTCGCCGTCGCACTAAATATATATTATAAGTAATTACGTACGTAATAAACACTAATATATTGCACTAATCTACTAAATAATCACTAAAAGAACATTCTACTAAATAAAATTAAAGAAAACGATTATAATAAAATTACATAATAATACATACATAAATATAAAATAAAAACAAATATAAAATGATATAGTCACACGCCCACTCCATATGTTATTACGTTATGGAGTCCCTAGATATTTGTCGGATTAGGGAAGTGGTCGTAGGAAGAGTATCTTGCCTTCCATAGTTTCCGGACAGTTTTCGGTCTCTTTCCAGTAAACATAAACGACCAGCTGGGCGATTGAGTTGTTGTGTTACTTTCTCCGCTCCCTTGGCCTGTCTAATCTCCGCCGTGGTAAGATGAGGAGGCCATTCTTCTTCTTCTTTACTTAAGAAGTCGGATCCACCTAACCAGCCTGGAGTATCTATCAGTTCGTGAGGAGTTGCTCCTCTGGAAGCAATGTCGGCTGGATTAATCGTCCCAAGGCAATGTCTCCATTGATCTACATTGGAGTTAATATCGTCATTATCTGAGGAGTATGGTGTTCCCTCAGTTGGGTCGTCCACCTCACTGCTCTCCACTTCCCATTCCTTTACTTGGTATACCTGTTCTTGAGGTAATCTCTCTTTGAGAGTTCTACGGGAAGGGCCAGTGAAGTACCAACCTACTCTAGTTCTTACTGCATAGGTTTGTAGTGGCTGTGGTTGAGCAGGCCGTTTCTCCAATGTCTCTAGCGCCTCATGCGCGTTTTGGCCGATGAGTATTTGCACTCCAGGATAATCTGTGTGGTATCGAGGTATCTTAAGCTGCTGGATGCTCTCGTCCTCGTCCCAGTTATAAGGTTCTACCTGGGTAGTAGCGAAGTTCTTTATAGCCACCATTTTTACTGACCTTATACTTTGTTCTCGTAATTTATCCTGGGGGGTGGACAACGCACCTACATAGTAATCTGCCGTTATGGTAGATTTCCAAACCTGCATAATTCCTGACATATCCAACTTAGTTCGGAATTTGGGTTGTCCAGCAAAGATGTCTTCGGCTAGTTCTTGATCGATGAATGTTCCTGTGCTGCCGGAGTCAAGGAGGGCGTTCACTATGTAACTGTTGTTGGGACCGTGAACTCTTACCTGCACTACAGGAAATTCTCTGATTCCTACGTTGGAAGTTGGAGGTTTCCAAGATGGTTGTCTGTCAAAGGTAGTTGGGGGGAACTCATTGTCGGTGTCCTTTTCATACGTAAGTGCTCGATACACTGCGGTATTTATTAGGTAACAGGATTCGTTGGCGTCGGAGAATTCGTCCGTATAGAATCCTTCCATCTCAGACTCTTGATCAGTGTCATTTACATCACTGAATTGGACATGTAGTTCGGGCTCACTTACCTGACTCGGGTTGTTTCGTTCGAATTCACTGCGTAACAAGATGTGATGTTTCGCACCGCACTTTGCACACTTTACTTCGGAGTAACAGGTTCGCCGTTGGTGTCCTGGTCTGAGGCAATTATAGCATAACCGCTTATCCCACATGACTTCACGTCTGTCTACCAGGGATTTCTTTAGGAATTCAGCACACACACTCAAACGGTGGGGCCCGTCGCACAGCGCACATTTTGGTTTGATGTTACTCACTTTACCTTGGGCAACGTTATGCACTCTCGTTCTTTCTTCGGGCTTTCTTCCGTGAATTCTCTTAGGAGACGTAGGAGGAGTTGTTGTTACCTGTTCTCTCCTGTCCCTGGTTCGAGACTTATATTTACTTACGTCTTTATAGGTCTTGTTAACATAGTAAAATCTGTCAGTGTCTTTCCCGCTGTCCTCTTCTTGAGAAGCTTGGCTTTCGCCGTCGTCAGTATAACACACTGGTGTTACCCTTCTCCTAGAAACGGGTTTCTCACTTACCTTATTTTCCGATGTTTTCTCTCTGGACTGCTTTATGAGTTGTAATTTTACTTCACTATCTAAGAAGGACATGAGATCAGCCATGGTAGGGTCTCGTTGTTGTTGTTCCATCACATATAACACTTTCTTGTCCCAGCGTGCACCTACTCCACCCTTTGGTAAAGTAGATGCTAAGGCTCCTACAACCATAGAGTTCTGGTATTCAAGAGACTTACCTAACCAATCTAGCTGTCTACAGATCTCCTGAATCTCATCGGAAAACTCTATAATCCCGCTGCTAAGAAACTTTCGGGGCGCCATTAATTTCGCATATAAATACCTAGCTATGTTAGTCCTATTACCATACCTGATGTTTAATGTATCCCAAACTTGTCTTAATCCATCTGGATGTCCAATAAATTTTAACGCCATTAACTTGGGAGGTCCTTCCAAGCATTCGATGAGGTATCTGAGTTTCTCTCCGTTAGATAGCACAGAATTCTGTATGTTATCTTTGTAATATTCATTAAAAGGTAACCATTTCATCTCATCTCCATTGAACTTGACGATCTCTCCAACCTTTACCGCTTGACGGGCTTCGGTTCTAGCCATTTGACGCGTAAAACTTTCTTGAGCCATCGTATTATTGAATATAGAATTATCGGTATATAAATTTCTCGGATTATGATCAGGTCTATATGGAATATTATTATCAACAGGTTTATAATCACCCTGAATAGGGTTTACTATAGGAGTTTCTACTTCACTAGCAGTATAGATGCGTGTAGGCTCCACACCTTGCGCATGAGATACTTCAGACCTAACGGGTTGACACATTGTTACAGGGGGTGGTGGTATACCCTTTTGTAAATTGACTAATTTATGCGTTCTAACGCGATACTTTGCTGCACCTTTTGCAACTCTAACCTACTTTCCCTTACTGTTCCCTTGAGCTGCTGAACAGTCTCTTCCATTTCCCGGACCTGCTGAGAGGAGCACAAACAGTGTTCCCTCAGCTGCTCGAGCAGGAGACCCATCTCCCGTCGTCCCTCAGCTACCCACTCAACCGCCGAAGCGGGAGTCGCCAACGTAGTAGCGGGCGAGCGAGAGACGACGGGCGATAAATTCTTGATATCTCGCTCGGCGTCCAGGACGGGTTCGGACTCGGGAACAGTCCTACTGGGCACAGGTAGTTTAGTACTGTACAAAGGGAATTTATAGGCAGGTTCTGGGAGTACAGGTGTCTCTATCTTTCTTTCCGCTTCTACTGTTGCCATTGCCTCTGCCGCCTTTCTTTCCGCTTCTGCTGTTGCCATTGTCTCTGCCGCCTTTCTTTCCGCTTCTGCTGTTGCCATTGCCTCTGCCATCTTCCTTTCAAGACCCTGTCCAAGTCTAAGACTCATTCTAACACCTTCCAAAAGACTATCTGACAGTGCCCGTTTTGTGTCAGACATGTTTGTTTACACAGTTGAATGCCTACGGCTATAAATACAGCTAAAGTAAGTCTAGTAATTCAGTATCACTGTTAGCCTAATAATTAATTACCGATACTGCTACTCAGTGTAGCGTGATATATATATAATATATTAGAATACCGGTATGCTTATAGTATATATATAAGTATTATTACAGACTAGATTTGTCACAGAGTACCGGTATATAATTTTAGCACAACTATATATAAATATATAATAGGCCTATCGTGAATACCGGTATACAGCTGACACTTATAGTATATATAAGTATAATTATTACAGACTAGAATTAATTACAGAATACCGGTATGATTTCAGCCTAAATTTATAGAATAAATATAATAAGCCTATTGTAAATACCGGTATGTCAATTATTTTAAAAATAATTGAATTTCTGAATGTTAGGGGTTACTTGGTTACTTTACTTACTTTATTACCGTTATTTGAGCAGCAGTCCAACTGATATTAAGACCTAAGTGTTGTATAACAGGCCTACTATTTTATTAATAGATTTAGTGGATTTATATGTACCCGTATGAGGGGTTTTGTTACAATATTGAAATAGATGTTATTATTTCTGGGAAGTAATCACTACACAAAAGCTGTGCGCTCTCAGTGAAGTGCTACTTATTAGACACTAAAACAGATAATTCTACTTCCTAAGTTACTTATCTACGAATTACTTACGATACGGGTGAGATTAATTCTCTAACTAAACACAACAAAAATATTACGTACGAAATTTTAGGGTAATTTTACAGGGAAACTACAAACCAGTCTAACAAAGGGTTAGAACTTCTGGTTATTACAACAGACAGGATACTACGGTATTTGAGAATAATAAAGCAGTAGTCAATATACTGCGTTGTCCAGATAGGAAAATACCACCGCCTGACGACCTATAGCCGTATCGCTATAGGTACTACGTTATGTATCACGGAGTGTTCCTACCTAGAAGTTAATTACCGCGGTCTACCAGAACCAACGTGCCTATTAACCACTTTACAACACAAATATACTGCCTATACACTAATTACCTTCGGAAAGCACTGTACACTAAACCCTAAATTAGGTACAAGTACTGGTACAACAAATAATCAGTAGTTAAAAATACTTGAACAGCTAAAAGAACCACGGCATCTGCTGGAGTGACCGGTGCACAAAATCACCAGTCTTTACCTACGCCAAGCAGCCCGTGTAGTACCGGGGTTAATTTAACTATAACGGTATATATAACAAGCACAATTACTGTAGGAATAAACTTAGGGATATGAATGTTGCGAATAATCGCATAAACTCTGAATAATAAATATTACGCTACCCGTACAAACTACTCAAACAAATTACAAACCAAACGCTGGCAGACTACCATCAAGCCTAAATAAACTACAGTATGTGCAGATTCCAAAATGGTTAGTTAGTATGCGTTCTAACACGGTAGTACGACTTATTCTTTAAGAGGGGATTGACCTTACAGCTCTGGCTGCCCCAACTTACTAACTGGCACTTTATCAGACAAACTCTACACACGCAGCAATCTCTTCAGACCTAATAACAGCTAGACAACAATCCAGCCTACAAAATATCTGAGTAATAACTATTACGGTACCTGAATAGACCACACAAACAAACACAGGCTAAAACGCTGGCAGACTACTATCGAGCCTAAATAAACTACAGTATATGCAGATTCCAAAATGGTTAGTTAGTATGCGTTCTAACACGGTAGTACGACTTATTCTTTAGGAGGGGATTGACCTTACAGCTCTGGCTGCCCCAACTTACTAACTGGCACTTTATCGGACAGACTCTACACACGCCGTAATCTCTCCAGACCCAACAACAGTCAGACAACAGTCCAGCCTACAAATTGTCTGTACAGACTGAGCAGGCTTACACGCCTTCTGGTCAATACTAGCCTACAAATAAATATAACTGACAGAAATAAGTAAGCTCCAAAGAAACAAGGGGTGTACAGTCCCTAATCTCTTAAACAGCCTACTGGTATGTAATATCACAATCGAAATAGTACTGATATACCTGTACTGTTGTAAGTACCGGTCCGGGTAATCAGGCAGTCAGGCCTACTGGTTACCGGTCGACCGGTACCTTAGTCTTGATCGCTTACGCCGCAATCAAGATCCTCCAAACTGTTATTGTTCTTACCAGAACAATATTAAACTGTATTTATTGCCTACACTGCAATCAAGAATTTTACAAACTGTTATTGTTCGCGCTTTTAAGACCTTTGGCAGTTTAACCCGCCAAATCTATATGTCTTCTAGGTTATAAATCTACTCCAGCCTATGACAAGTATTGAACACCTATAATAATTCTAACATTAGCCAAAGCCAGTCTGTGCGCGACCATTCACCCGCTGGATATACCCGGGAGACTGGATTTGGATGCTTAATTTGATTGCGGTGCAGGCCTACCGTACTATTCGATTGATCGTTAATATATAATCTCTGACGAATATTATTCACTTTCGGGAAATATTAGCAGTTCCTTTAGGACGTGGCGCTCTATCTATTTAAACAGAGCTATGACTTACACTATACACAACAGTATGTCTTATAGATCACCAAAGTGCATTCTTTAGGAAATGCTTTGTTACTCGGTCAAGCACACACAGACTATTGCATACAACTGCATACATGAATTGCCGATATTCACTGATTTTAATCATATATAAAGAGAACAGCAACCAACATTTGTAGGGCCTATTAAGTAGCATTGAACTCACTACAAACCACAATAATGTATGTCGCAAATTGTTATATGTAACCGGTCTCTCTAACCTTAGTGTATCAAGAAGATTGGGGTTTCGGATCGTTATCAATATTCTTCTCAATAATAATATGTAAACGAACGATACAATTAACAACACAGTAAATAGCAGTAAATAATGCAAGTGTACTTAACCAAGTTGACCAAGTTAACCAAGACCGAGTTGACCAAGTTAACCAAGACCGAGACCGAGTTGACCAAGTTAACCGAGGTGCTGTAGTCAGTACCGAGATAACAGTTTGATGATCTTATAATTAAAGACGCTCTAATGTCAGAAAACATTCCCCGGCCGGTGTTCTTAGGCGTGGGGGAAACGTCAGTACTGAATCAGGGGATTCTGCTGTACAGCTTTTTACACAAAGGGAAAAATCTCTGATTGGTCGAACTGACGTGGACACAGCTGATAGATGTCGTCATTTGAGCTGAGCAGAACAAAGAACCAAGGCTCCGTGCAGAGGCTCCACGTGTACAGCTCAGCTATTAGCTGTCGTCTTAGTAACTACACTGTTCCAAGAGTATTTCGGCTTTTACGTCATGGAATTGCGGATTATGTCCACTAAAGTACACATACAGAAGAAATTACTTTTATGTCCTCTAAAACACCAGTACAGTAAGGACACGGCCCTTTTATGCCTTGTAAACCAACTACAGAGTACTTCACGGGGAAAATAACCGGCTAATTACGCAAAAGCCTTTACATATTGTACAGTACATTCTATGTGCGCGATCTATTAAAAGTATACAAGTATCTAGGCTTATACCGTAGGCAGTAGGCAGAGTCACCAGTCACTCGTCAAATAAACGATTACAAGTTATTTTAACAATTTTAGCAGTTAGAGTACAGCTTGAGCTGCCATAGAGCAACACAGACAGGCTCCAATACAGCTGCACGGAAAGGTCATTAAGATCATGAGATATCGCAGCTGCTCTTATTATGGATAGCTGGTGGATAGCAGACGGAAGCACTTCGCGAATTCGGGGATCTTCACTCTTAAGTTAAATAGTAATATTAATGAGGTTGCATTGCTGCCCAGCTACTTGTGAGATAGTTCCAGAATTATGTCTATTGTATTAAATACAAATACAGGAGTTTATAGAACATAGTAATTCCGAATAATTGCGTGTTCTACATAGTTGTCCTTGATTAAATAGAAGAATAATTTAACATGTTCTTGAACATCTCCAAAAAAAATAGCAAAAGCTAGCTACAGTATAATAATATATTTGAGGGGTGTTTACCAAGGGTACCCTAAGGTGCACTTATAACACACCAGCAGTCCCGTTTTCTGTTTTCTGTTTACTACAGTACCTAACTTTAAACTGATTGATTAAAATAATAAAACAACTAAATTTAGCAGAAATTTCGTAATTGCGATAAATCCTTAATGCTTCTGTATTATTTATTGTATTAAGAGAGTAGTATCCAATGCAGTGCACAATTTTACTTATATCTTTTTCCCCAACAGTTTAAAATTGTTAAAATAATGTACCAATGAATTGATCGTGAATTTTTGATGAAAAATTGCCTAATTGTAAAATCGAATCTGCTAAGGAGGTTGGATTGCATATAAATGCTACCATAAGACCGAATTCATGACTTTTAATGTTAATGGAAACTTGACAACAATCGATTAATTAATAATCAACCAAAGGAAGGTTGACGACTTCCAATACCTTGGGTCATGTAGAGAGATTTAGCAAAATAGACATAGAAGTGAAAAGGCATGGGTAGCTCTATCAAAAATGGATGCCATCTGGAAATCAGACCTCTCCAGGCACCTGAACACATTACGTTCTTTCGGGCCACAGTGGAAAGTGTACTTTTATACGGGGGTGAGAACTGGACACTACTCACCACCAGACACAAATCACCCCAACAACGAAATTATGGTTTATTATTGTTACGGTAGCGGAGTTGTGCGCTTGCGGGCCGTACCGTAAACTTTAGATTGCGCGACTGTCGTACTCGCCCGGCCCAGAGCAAACCGCTATACAGACTATATAGTATGTATAGTATATTGTTCGTTGGATATTATCGATATTTGACTGGATATATTAGTATGATTGCAAGATTAATAACTGAATATTAGGCTACGGTTGCGTGCGGACGCGGTGCGGTATGAACTAGTTCGCCATCTATCTAAACTACAGTACTGTAGGCCTGTCCTGTAGCCTACACGGTACAGCGGTAGCACGGTGACTGCATAAAAAATAGGTAAAAATGATTTGAAAAATATAGGTAAAAAGTAATAATAAAAAAATAGGTAAACAAATAGGTAAACAAATAGAAAAATAGGTAAAATTAATATTAAAATAAATTTATTTTAATATTTAATTAAAATTAATATTATTTAAATACATTTATATAATATATATTTGGGTTTACATTGGGTATAATATAACAAAGAATAGTTACGGTACGTTGTTCCCCATTCACCGCTTTCCTCATCACAGTTAACAGTAATGTTGCAAAGTTTTGTAAAGCTTAATAAATTAATTTAAATCAATCCACCCGCAAAAAAAAAATTGAAAAAAAGTGACGTCCGAACTTGTGACCTCCGGGTTGGAAGTCTGACGCTCTAACCAATCTACTAGCGGCTCAGGTAAACGAAATGGCAATACTATCTGATACCTTGTACAGTATATCCGCACTTTACCTCCTCATGGCCTCCCATCTGTTAATACCATCATATGCTGCCACTGTGCTCCACCCTACAGTACTTGGCCGTCATTAACCACTCGCTACAATGAAAGGGTAGGGTATGAACTATCAACGGCCACAATGACAAGAGGAGGTAAATTGCGGACATACAAGGTATCAGATAGTATTTCCAGGTCTATCTTTTACCTGAGCCGCTAGCTGAATGGTTAGAGCGTCAGAATTCCAACCCAGAGGACTCCAGTTCGATCCCACCTCTGGACGTCATTGCCGACTTTGCAAAGTTGTGCCAAACAAAAGTTATGGCCAGTTAGATCTAACTGCGCCTCTTATTCTCGAGCTCGAACTCAAGCAGTTCAGCTTTGATAAGCTGTTTATGTTTTTAAACTTCACTTGCCTTCTAAATCATGGTAGAATATCGCAGAATGGAATTGAGTATATTGTTTTTTATTAATTAATAAAGTGATGACCCAATTCATATTGACACCAAATCGGAGTTCCCGTCCAGAAAGTTTGAAACAGGCCGAATTCGTAAATATAACATATAGGAAATTGTTTCCGAAATTCCGCTGAGGAAGAAAGTCAGCTGCCTCCCTCTAAAGGTTAATATTGCTATATAATATATTATCAATATTATTAATGAAATGAATAATAGTTAATATTATTAATTAAAGTGTATTTATACACTATAATTTTTTCTAAATCTGTGAGTGTCATAATGGTGTTGAGTTTGTAATACCGACCCCTATTTATTACAGCATCACATGTAATATAACCTCGTTTTACATTCCAATTACGCCTCCCTCTATTTTTTCTTATCTCTATTAAATTCTATAAATTTCTGTGTACGGGTAAATTTACACAGTTTCTTACCGCTTGCCTTGCCATATTTTTAAATTTTCAATTTTCTCACCACCTTTATTGAATTCGCTTTTCGTTGTAGGAGTTTCCGCAGATCCCGAAGATTCCGCATATGAAATCATTTTACAATCTCACCGTGAATTCGGGAGTCATGAGGGAAATTCAATTGCCTTTGATTTAAGATACAAATTGATTTAATTTTATTGTTTTATTCTAGACACGGATAGCTAAATAGTAACATTCTAGAATATTGTCAAAAAAAACAATGTAATTATATTGATTCACGTCTTGAAGTTTCCGATAATCTTTCTAAGAAACACTTTAAAACTATCAGTATACCATTATTATTATAGTAGCATTTGATTTAAATTTGAATAAAATTAAAGGGAGGACAGGCGTGTTGTATAATAATTGTAGTTTTATTAAATTTTAGTTTATCTCAGCAACTACGTAAACGAACAAATGGCTGAAAGGGCAAATGAGAGAAAATCAAAAACTATGATGAATGATAAAAGTAAAAACGACAAAGAAATTAAAGGGAGGTGAGTTGGGTGAAAGTGAACAGATAAGGCACATCGTTCGAGTTCATTTACACATACTTATATATTGAGTATTATACGTGAGGGGATACTGAGTAATGAGTACTTGTACAGTAGGTACAGTACATTAACTTATTGGGTACTGTATTTGGATACCTACTGTACAAGTAGCTCTGCTACTCCAGTAATGTACCGGTACTGTACCGGTACTGTACCGGTACTGAACCGGTACTGTATGTGAAGAAAACAAATGTTTGTCAAACTCGAGTTCCAGAAGGTTTAAGTGCATATGGTGTAAAAGTAAAATTACGTAACCAGAATCAGGAAATTCCCGCAAAGACTGCAGAGACAACTTGAAGATGGGGGATGAAAACCTTTGGTGAGGCATAAAAGATGGTAAAAACCGTGGCAGATGTAGCGAGTCACAATGTGGCATTTTCGTTGCAAGCAATCGACCCAGCTCCTGTCTGTGAAGGCAATGGAAGACCAGAATTCAGGATTTATTTCCGCTTATTTTGAGTCCAATGTAACTTTGTACAACCGGAAAGCGTCTGAATATTCGAGACTGAGCTGAGATTGCAATGAGACACAAATCGGTTGACGATTACATAGAGCAAATACTAGGCGGTTGCGGGTCGTTTAGTGCAGTCCCAGGCAGCGTTTCAGAAAGGTGGCTCCGATTTTGTCTATGTTTTTAAAGTCTCTAGCGATCAGATGTTGCCAGTAAGTAGTCAAACCGTAGGTGATTATGGGCTTAATTTTTATCTCAAAAAGACGTATAGCGGTTGATAATGAAAGATTTCTTGGCGATTTTATCGAATATACAGTATTGATGTCAGAGCTTTACACATAATGTTGACTACGTGCAAGTTAAATGACAAGCGGATTGATTGAGTTATACCTAAATATTTGTAACTGTTGGTTATACGAACTGGGTTCCCGTTATATGTGAATTTATCTAAGCTGCTTAAGCGTCCGCCTCGGCGAAACTTTTTTTTAATTGTTTTTAATTTTAATTGTTGAAACCTGAAAGTAAGGTGAAGGAAGGAATCATAATGGAATAATAAATAACAATGATAATATGTAATACACATTCAGTAAGCTGTAACAATCACAGTCAGGTGAAAGATGAGCGGAAACTTTCCTAAGTACAGAAACTACCCGATGAGAACAACTCGGATGAACTCATACTTTTGGATATATGAAAATGATCGTCAAACTATTTGGTATTTATGTTAAAGTTGACAGATTATGTCTTTACAATAATCTTGTATATCTACTGTATTTTTCATATTTATCAAAGTTTCCCAGGTTGGGACATTTGGCATTTGAGTGTTGGGGATATTTGGCATTTCAATATAATCATTACAGTCTGCCATAGTAGCCTATTGGTGTCCAGTTGTACTGCCATTTCACTGCAGTGTAGTATGAGCTACCGGTTCCCCTAATCACCCCCAATAGCCATAGTAGCTATAGTAAATTAGTTTTTCAAGGCTACGAATGTAACAACAATCTAGGTGAACATCCCACCCACCCCCCCCCCCCCCACACCCCACCCCCCCCCCCCCCTCATCCTATATTATTTTTTCTATGCTACGAATTTAATAAGAATCCAGTTGAACATGAACACTCCCCACATACCACCCCCAGCCTACGGTAAACAGCAACGGAAAGGAACCATCAACGGCCTGGGGAATTCCTTGTATTACGCGATAAATAAACCTTCAAGTTAAACTTGGAGAAGATAATAAAGTAAATGGTGCTTGTCTGCTGATAGTTACTGCAATAAATATTGCAAATTAGGCTGTAAATGTATATAGAACATGGTGTTTAAATTAGGATGCCAAATATCCCTATTATCTCTGCCAAATGTCCCCACGTGTTGGGAGAATTGGCATGTTAGACCTCTCCGTCGACAAAATCGATCCTAGCGTTTCGAAATCTATTTACAATCAATACAAACTATGATTGAAAGATAGGCCATTAAATTCTGAATAAAATGAGAACTCGTAATCCTCGTATTAAAGAAATGAGTAAACAGATTGGAAGATATGAGCGTATTAGACAAAAACATGCCAAAAGTCCCTACCCTCCCCTACTTAACTATCATTAGTAAACTATTATCTGTTATTTTGTACGGATAACTAATTACTTCTTACTACGTCAAAGGTCTGTCCGATGATAAAATAATAGTTACGAGTTTTATTACTCAAATTTTGGAAATATATCAACTGTATATCAACAGAGAAGATACATTATATCGACCATAAACAATAAGTGAGGAACATGAGATAAACCGTAACTACAGTACACCCTCGTAGGAAGCTCCCTGAATCACAGTATAGGTTCCAGAGAGGACATTCTACTCTCCCAGCGATAGAAACGTACTTTACAACCGGGTAAATACGCCAAACTCACCATTACGAAGATGCAGATGGGGGGTGGGGGTCGACGCAATAGAATAGAGCAAACACTATAATACTGTAATAGCTCTGTTCATAAACACTGATTAATATATCGGTATGCATGTTTTTATATTCAAAAACTGCCACAGATTGTATTTCATTATCACTATTAATTCAGATTCAGTTCAGAGGCAACTTACCGATCAACGGATAAACGTTCATCAGCCACAAGTACAACATCCCACGGTAGGAAGTCCGCCGTAGATGGTTCTTCTAACCAGTATCGGGCTCTAAGGAATGCAGCGGTTGAAAGAACTAACAAACTCACGTCAGTGCAACAGGAAACCGAAAAATTAGCGGATTCTGCGCAAGGTTTCTTTGAAGCAGCTAAACGATTGGAAGAGAAAATGCGGAAATAATAAATATGGGTAATTCTGTACATGTGTCAGTTACAGTACCATGTGTCAGTTACAGTACCATGTGTCAGTTACAGTACCATGTGTCAGTTACAGTACCATGTGTCAGTTACAGTAGTTACAGTACCATGTGTCAGTTACAGTACCATGTGTCAGTTACAGTACCATGTGTCAGTTACAGTACCATGTGTCAGTTACAGTACCATGTGTCAGTTACAGTACCATGTGTCAGTTACAGTACCATGTGTCAGTTACAGTACCATGTGTCAGTTACAGTACCATGTGTCAGTTACAGTACCATGTGTCAGTTACAGTACCATGTGTCAGTTACAGTACCATGTGTCAGTTACAGTACCATGTGTCAGTTACAGTACCATGTGTCAGTTACAGTACCATGTGTCAGTTACAGTACCATGTGTCAGTTACAGTACCATGTGTCAGTTACAGTACCATGTGTCAGTTACAGTACCATGTGTCAGTTACAGTACCATGTGTCAGTTACAGTACCATGTGTCAGTTACAGTACCATGTGTCAGTTACAGTACCATGTGTCAGTTACAGTACCATGTGTCAGTTACAGTACCATGTGTCAGTTACAGTACCATGTGTCAGTTACAGTACCATGTGTCAGTTACAGTACCATGTGTCAGTTACAGTACCATATGTCAGTTACAGTACCATGTGTCAGTTACAGTACCATGTGTCAGTTACAGTACCATGTGTCAGTTACAGTAAATAAAATTAGTCAACACCCCCAGTGATATCTACGTACTTCTTTCCCATACTCAATAAATCTAGTAATTCTGAAATATGTAGGCTATCTAACACTTCTGAAATCAGCAGTCGAACAGTTACAGTAGAAGAAAAACCGACATTAAAAGTCATTAAAATTAAAAAGTCTATTCAAAAAAATTTAAGTCATTATGTAAAATATGCAAAATTAATTATTGAATTTATTATATTAAAAAAAAAGATATGATAGAAAATATGCCAGCTACAATAATAACAATTGTTCCATGTTATTTTAATTAATAGGCCATTTGATAAATAATGTTACACTTAAATTAAAAAATATGCCAGAATTATAAACTAATTAATTTTGATTAGTATTTAATTATTACTTAGCAGTGTTCCGTCCTATAGGCCGCAACGCTGCAAAGTGGTACCTTGCAGCGTTACAAGTAATTCACCAGAACGCTGATAAGTTAACATAATGCAACAATAACCTGTTTAATTACTCTTACTTATTCTCTACTTATTACTCTCTTACTTATTGTAGATAGTGTTGATATTATTATCAACAAATACTATTACTAATAATTATTAATTATTAGTAATAAACTATATTATTCGGATATTACGATATTGAATATATCGTCTATATCATATATATATATAGCTAAAAATGTCATAAATTTGTTTTGTATTACATCTAGAGCAGAAGTTAATGAGTTTTCAAATCTGAAAACGGCTGCGAGAGATCTCTTCTAGTTCTCGAGTTATCGTGGAATATCTGTCTGCCAATCTGTCTGCAAAATGTAAGACTGACAGACAGACAACCGACAGACTACATTCCACCAAATATTTTAAAACTGACATCGGAAATTAAATCAGCGACCCCGAAAAATCCCCATATATATAATTTTAGCTTGGTGGTGTGTTTCCTTCATGTCAGACACGATTAAACAACCAGCCCCCATACAGGTAGTTTTGCGCGGGAAGGTTTTAAATTTGAATGCGATTATCTCAGAATGACATTTTGTCGCACGAAAAATACTACAAAAAATTCCAAAGTTCCAAAAAATGTGGTATCGGAAAAAAATAAAAATGGAAAATAAATGAGTGGTAGTCTTTTTAGCGAAATTTTTTCTTATTTTTATGTACTTTTTATCATTCTCTTTTCTTTTCTTATCGTTTTCAATGCATTTTTAAACTATATTGAAGACATGTAGGCCTACATATTAAATAAAAAAAAACCGTAAAGGACCCCACACGGCGGACATTAAGTATCAGATTGACTTCACTGAATAGTAGTTTATAAACTTTTTAAAATAATATGGGGTTTATATCATTTAGGTCGATATCAAAGACGTCTGGCTAATGAGCCACATAATCCACCAACAACCGATAAAGGGAATGAATAGCAATCAATGCGATAGCGGTAACTACAACAACCTACTACAGTAGAGTGCGTGATGGATGGATGATAATACAAACTACATATACTATCCATCCACTATCCACATACAGTGTTGTATATCATACAATTATTTTAACAAACATCATTCACTTCACTCAAATTTTTTAGTTTTAAATAAAATAAATATAGTAGGCCTACTGTTGTAATAATTACTGTTGTAATAAATTAGTAATAAATAAATATGCCTATATTGCCTGAATAAACATGAGTTTCGTCTGTTTTTAGTATGTAGAATCTAAATTTATTTTATTTTACTTTTAAACTACCTGACTACAGTTTATTAGTTTGTTTTTATACCGCGCCATTAATTATGTAGCCTACAGAGTAAGTTTATATAATCCTGCAATTTTTATACCATGACTAACGTACTTTGCAGTTGTGCTTCTGTTTGGTTTAATATGTGCAATTTATTATATTGTTCTGGTGACATTAATAACATAACATAACATATCGATTGTGTAGTAAAAGTAAAGATAGATAATACTACATTAATAAAATAAGAAGAAATAATAACTTCTATGGTTACCCCGAAACTAGCTAAATAAAAGCAACTAGAGTAGGCTCACTATAAAACCATGGCCTACTATCACGCCATGCCTACTTTACGGCCTAACATGCTGCATTCTGAGGCCATTCAAACAGAGGCCAGATTTTTTTATAACAATTTGATATTTTGATATGGGGGGAGTTCTATCCATTTTCATTTGCTACAATTTGGTCAATGGACGTAATTGAAGTCTCCTTGTTAAGTACAGTAGGTCTAAGATAATACATTTTATGGTAGCTAGTGTTTTAGGTAGGTTTAGCTAGTAATTTCAACACTGGTTCCGACATCCTACTTCCCTCTATAAATATTTTGTAGTAGCTAGTTCTTATTATTATTTCTATAGAAAATATTCCAGAACATGTTAGCTATTAATAATTTTTAAAAGATATATGTTCTAGAACAAGTATTTTTTGTTCTAGAACATTTTTTAGAAAAAAACTGGATTATATTTAAAACGCATGGGATCGTTCTAAAACTTATTTAAAATCAATATATGTAGTAGGCCATGGTACAACTCTAAATATAACTGAAAAGTGTAACAAAGGTGATGAGTAGTTTGTCACCAATGGTAAAATAAGCTTCATAATGTACATGGTCATCTTCTGAGTAACTGTTTATTCTAGACTTAGTTTATCAGACAGAATTAGCTATAGAAGTGGTAAAAATCAAAACTATTACCATTTTCTGTTGTCACGGACCAATCGTCTACAAATCGTTATTATATTTCCTCAATTTTTTTTGAATAACCCAATCACTGTGTAACCTGCAGATTTCCCTTAAAAACTGCCGGCCGCGGGGTTTGGTACTCACCTATTTTCAAGATTTTAGCGTTTTATTTAATTTAATAGAAATGAGTATGATATTCCTTTTTATCCCAATTAATTAATGTTCTAGAACATTAATTATTAAAAATAAAATATTTCAGGGTTGCTCCAATAGCTTTCTTTAAAATAGTTGTTATTCTCTTAAATATTAAATATATATATTAAGCAATGCAGCAATGTGTTAGTTTATATCAAATTTTTAAATTTGAATTAATTATTTTTATATTTTAATAGGTAGCTTAGTGTATTTTTAAGGTAGGCATACACACACAGATAGTATTTTTTATGGTAACTGGAAATTTTGGTTGCATTGAAAATGAATTTAGCTAAATTGAAATGCAAATATGAAGTGTAAAAATGCTAAAATGAGAATAAAATGTTAAAAATATTTATTCCTTACCAAACAGCTAACTGTAGTATTAAAAAAAATACTAGCTACTGTACCTTTAGGCCAACCATGAAATAAAAAAAGATTATATTCCGAGACTATGTATGGTTGGGACGCAAAATTATGTTGGATGATTAGACTTGTTTTGAACGCATTAAATATAAAGCACCATTTTCGTTAGCAAAAGTTGAATAAAATTTCTCAAATGTTATATAAAAATTCCTAAAAGTTATATAAAAATTCCTTAATTTAAGTTAAATAGAATGTCAAGGAAATATTCTAGAACACATAATAATAGGATAACATGTAAACTTCTATAAATAATAATATACTTTAAACTTTTATGTAGCTTTTCGAAATTTTTATATAACTTTTGCGAATTTTTATATAACTTTTGCGAATTTTTATACAACTTTTGGGAATTTTTATATGGCTTTTAATTCAACTTTTGGAAATTTTATATATAACTTTTTTTTATACAACTTTTGCTAACGAAAATAGTGCTTAAAACAAACATACATACCCATTGTGTACTTCACATTTCCTAAAATAGGTAAGTACAAAACCAAATATACCCGGTGGCGAAGCTTTTAGACCCTATTTCAATTTGCCCTAATGCACCATTTTCATTAGCAAAAGTTGAATAAAACTTATAAAAATTCGTAAAAAGTGGACGGTATGAAATTACAAAGTCATCCGATAGTCGTATTGTCATCCTAATTATGTATTCTAGAATATTTCCAAACACAATACGGTAACTTTTACGAATTTTTATATAACTTTTAGGCATTGTTACTGTATATAACTTTTCGGAATTTTTTACAGCATTTAATACAAGTTTTGGACTTTTGATAGTTTTTTTTAAGCAATACGCCTGTGGGGGTTGTGGGTGGTCGTGCCAACATGAAATGGCAATTTATTACGATTTTTAGTACAATAAGGCCTACTCTTAGAATAATAGTCAGAATATCTGTGATATTATAAATGCAAGATAATTCGGTAATATTATAGACCACCGAAACCCATCTCCAAAATGTATATACCATGTAGCTAATTGTGCTAATAATTGCTACATCTAATACTTGCTATCTTGATTATACAAAATGTAATTGAACTCGATAAATTATTTATTTAAAATATCGGCATTACTACGATCCGTTACCCAAATAATTTATTAATATTTTATAGTATTTTTTATGGAAATTTTATTAGCGCCGGTACTAACTTATATAAGATATTATGGGGTGGCAACTACCGGTACAAAACAATTAACATAAAATATTAGCTAGTAAAATAAATAGCTACTAAATTATAAAAAAACATTTCTAATTGAATGAAATACAGGTAAGTAAATGTGCTTTACTAAAAATTGTTTTGAGATGCTTAAAAATATATGATAGCTAGTTAAACCTACATACAGTCCCGCTCTCAAAAACCATTCCTTTGACCAAAATCTATACATAGAGTAACATTGAAAGTAGCATTGACTTTGAAATGACTTTGATGGCACATTGAATTGACTTTGATGTCACATTGAATTGACTTTGATGGCACATTGAATTGACTTTGATGGCACATTGAATTAACTTTGATGGCACATTGAAATGAATTTGAAATCGACGGACCGAAATTCCTGACTTTCTGTCTCATATTGAAATGACATTGCAATTATTACGAAGTAACAGTTAACATCTCTCTTCTGCGGCATGCCTTTGTACTGAGATTCCTGATGAAAACTGGCTTTTGTTAATGGCCACGCTCGCGATGTGATTGACAGGGCGGCAGAGTTTGCTTGATTTTGTCAATGGATGGACAAGGCATTCAATTGACAAGGCAGTGTTGTGGTAGTGACCCAGGCTGAGTGTTGTACTGTAGTTACTGTAGCGGTAGTTAAATTAAAGAACACATGTAACTTTCTCGTTATTTGAGATTCACCTAGTTGAGTTCAGGTTGAGACTTTACCGGAATATATTTAAGAAGTATAGCGGTACTGGCGGCCACAACCCAAATTAAAACTGCACGAAACCCACGTCGCAGTATAAATATAAATAAATTACGCTAAATTTCTTAGATTATGACTTACGGTTAAAATTACTTTACAGTTTAAATATTAGGGTTGAGGCCCGATCAATTAAACCTTATAATAACTATTTACATACTTGTGTGTAAGGTAGCACTTTACATTGTGATGATCCGAGTGGCTTTGTTACACGATCGAACGTTAGTGAGTGAGTGAAAATAAAGCCACGAGGATCAGAACACTGTAAAGTACTTTGCGACAAGTATGTATGTAGTTTTATTTCAAAATTGTAACATTACAAAATGATTGTATATAATATTATTATAAGTAAAAGAAACTGCACAAATTATATTAGTTGCTGTATAAATAAATGTAAAGATGACATAAATTAAGTTATAAAAAAGTTAGCTTATATTTATGGTGGCGTTTGGAGCCATGTTAATAGTTTATAGCTACTGGTTATTTATAGATACCGGTGGGTAATGCAGTAGGCAGATCTGGCTGTCAGGCAATTAATAATAAATACCACCTCACCAACGAGCGGTAGGGGTGAGACTGCTGAGATGTCAGTTATGGTAACAAAATGATAATGGTCTGATAGGTACAGTATTACTGAAGTAGGTAAAGGTAACGCAGTAAATGATGCATAAACGAAGTCAGGTATCAAGGTAACAGGTACCGGTAAATCAGGCAGTCAGGCCAAAACCCGCAACCGACACAAAGATGATAATAATAATTTATATATATATATACTGTAGGCCTACTCGTAGTACTACAGTATGGAGCCTATTGTTTATGGGGTAACCATGACGCCGTAACTTTACAGTTCGCCTTCGGGACATTACAACACTAATACAATACTAGATGTACAGGCCAATACAATGCTGTAATGTCCTCAAAAGTTGTAAAGTGCTAAATAACAACTCGCTGTTAATACTAACGGCGTTGAGTAATGTTACAATTTTGGAATAAATGTATTATCCAACAAAATAATAATAATAATGAACGAATTATATCTTATAAACGAATAATGTACAAAATAATTGGCGTGTAACAGATTGTTCTGTTCCAATATAGGATAGTTATAAAACCCGAAAATATCGACAAAGGCGAAATTATCAACGAAAATATCTAAATTATAAAACAGTCTTCAAAATCTCTTTCCAGTGAGATCGTTATTATTAGAAGCCACACTTTACATTTTTTAATTAATAAAATCCGATAATTTCGCCCTATTTTCGACCCTAAAAGTAATTTAATACCAAATACTGTCTGCTGGTTGGTTGTTGGGTGTTGACCAATGGCCGCTTGGATGAATCAATTCAGCATCAGCTGATCAATGTTCGAGTGTATTACAAGCAAGGTACAGCCTGAAGGGGTAAAGGAACTGGTCCGGTCAGCCGGTAACCTAATCCAACACTGCATACCCATTACGGCATACGGTACCTCCGGGTTACATGTGTACACTGTACAGTGACTGTCAGGCAAGTGGCGCATGTGAACAGGCTGACTGGTGATCGTAACTTCACAGAACTCAGTGCAGCAGTCGCTATGCTGTAGGCCTACACACTGACTGTGCAGTCCTAATTTGAGCGCCATCTTGTGGTGTTTTGCAGAGCAGACCCAATCTGCAGAGACAGTATTTTGGTATTAAATTACTTTTAGGGTCGGAAATGGGGCGAAATTATCGGATTTCATTAATTAAAAAATGTAAAGTGTGCCTTCTAATAATACCGATCAGACTGGAAAGTGAGATTTTATTTTAAATTTAGAAATTTTAATGAATATATGACACTTTTTGAGTGGGTTTCTTAGGCCCATAACAGTACCAATTATTGTCAGAGAAGTAGTCCCGTCTCTAGCGTCAGCAGTGACTGCAGCAGCGAGTATCAATCGATTCATCGATGTAGCATATATTGCCCAGCTGAAAAACCCAAACCTGGGGTAGAAGTAAAGAAAAACAGGTATCATGCATTGGACATGGTGTGGAATAAACCTGTGGAATGGTCACCAAGGATATTCAGTAAAATATTTGAACACGAAATAGAACCAACGTCAGAATCATCCGAACAGACTCTAAGCGTATACTCTGTAAATTGTAAAGACGTTTGCGCATGGATATGGCAAATAATAACCACGACAAAAAATACCCTACTGGGGATGATAGCCATAAAAAAATGGAGAGATATGGTGGGAATACGAAGAAATGAGTCATACTTAGAATCATCCGATAGCTTTGAACAAAGTGTTGATAGTTTTACGGAAGAGAACATTCAAGAAACAAGGAAAACTATACGTAGTGTGAAAATATATCAATATGAAATAATTATTGGAATATCTATATTTATAATTATTTCGTTGTTATTCTTTTATATTTGGTTTATTTTGGCCTTTGTAAATAACAACCGTAAAACTTCTAAGGTTTAAGTTTATGATTAATTTCACATCATTACTTATTATTAGTACACAATACAGAAGGAATTACACAATAAAGCAGGAATTACACAAAACAGTAGGAATTACACAATAAAGCAGGAATTACACAATACAGCAGGAATTACACAATAAAGCAGGAATTACACAATAAAGCAGGAATTACACAATAAAGCAGGAATCACACAAAACAGTAGAAATTACACAATAAAGCAGGAATTACACAATAAAGCAGGAATTACACAATACAGCAGGAATTACACAATAAAGCAGGAATTACACAATAAAGCAGGAATTACACAATAAAGCAGGAATTACACAATAAAGCAGGAATTACACCAAACAGTAGGAATTACACAATACAGCAGGAATTACACAATACAGCAGGAATTACACAATACAGCAGGAATTACACAATAAAGCAGGAATTATACAATAAAGCAGGAATTACACAATAAAGCAGGAATTACACCAAACAGTAGGAATTACACAATACAGCAGGAATTATACAATAAAGCAGGAATTACACAATAAAGCAGGAATTACACCAAACAGTAGGAATTACACAATACAGCAGGAATTACACAATAAAGCAGGAATCACACAAAACAGTAGGAATTACACAATAAAGCAGGAATTACACAATAAAGCAGGAATCACACAAAACAGTAGGAATTAAACAATAAAGCAGGAATTACACAATAAAGCAGGAATTACACAATAAAGCAGGAATTACACAATAAAGCAGGAATTACACAATAAAGCAGGAATTACACCAAACAGTAGGAATTACACAATACAGCAGGAATTACACAATACAGCAGGAATTACACAATACAGCAGGAATTACACAATAAAGCAGGAATTATACAATAAAGCAGGAATTACACAATAAAGCAGGAATTACACCAAACAGTAGGAATTACACAATACAGCAGGAATTACACAATAAAGCAGGAATCACACAAAACAGTAGGAATTACACAATAAAGCAGGAATTACACAATAAAGCAGGAATCACACAAAACAGTAGGAATTACACAATAAAGCAGGAATTACACAATAAAGCAGGAATTACACAATAAAGCAGGAATTACACCAAACAGTAGGAATTACACAATACAGCAGGAATTACACAATACAGCAGGAATTACACAATACAGCAGGAATTACACAATAAAGCAGGAATTATACAATAAAGCAGGAATTACACAATAAAGCAGGAATCACACAAAACAGTAGGAATTACACAATAAAGCAGAAATTACACAATAAAGCAGGAAATACACAATAAAGCAGGAATTACACCAAACAGTAGGAATTACACAATACAGCAGGAATTACACAATACAGCAGGAATTACACAATAAAGCAGGAATTGTACAATAAAGCAGGAATTACACAATAAAGCAGGAATTACACAATAAAGCAAGAATTACACAATTCAGCGGGAATTACACAATTCAGCAGGAATTACACAATAAAGCAGGAATTACACAATAAAGCAGGAATTACACAATAAAGCATGAATTACACAATAAAGCAGGAATTACACAAAACAGTAGGAATTACACAATACAGCAGGACTTACACAATAAAGCATGAATTACACAATAAAGCAGGAATTACACAATAAAGCAGGAATTACACAATAAAGCAGGAATTACACAATAAAGCAGGAATTACACAATAAAGCAGGAATTACACAATAAAGCAGGAATTACACAAAACAGTAGGAATTACACAATAAAGCAGGAATTACACAATAAACAGGAATTACACCAAACAGTAGGAATTACAAAAAACAGTAGGAATTACACAATACAACAGGAATTACACCAAACAGTATGAATTACTTTTTATTTTTTTTTTATTTTTTTTTTAACAGTATGAATTACACAATACACCAGGAATTACACAATACAGCAGGAATTACACAATACAGCAGGAATTACACAATAAAGCAGGAATT
This sequence comes from Nemertoderma westbladi, assembly GCA_032718475.1. Classification (NCBI taxonomy): domain Eukaryota; kingdom Metazoa; phylum Xenacoelomorpha; order Nemertodermatida; family Nemertodermatidae; genus Nemertoderma; species Nemertoderma westbladi. The sequence continues at coordinate 10,401 of JAUCBJ010000652.1, read as the reverse complement.
ATACAATAAAGCAGGAATTACAAAATAAAGCAGGAATTACACAATACAGCAGGAATTACACAATAAAGCAGAATTACACAATAAAGCAGGAATTACACAATACAGCAGGAATTACACAATAAAGCAGGAATTACACAATAAAGCAGGAATTACACAATAAAGCAGGAATTACACAATAAAGCAGGAATTACACAAAACAGTAGGAATTACACAATACAGCAGGAATTACACAATACAGCAGGAATTACACAATAAAGCAGGAATTACACAATAAAGCAGGAATTACACAATAAAGCAGGAATTACACAATAAAGCAGGAATTACACAAAACAGTAGGAATTACACAATACAGCAGGAATTACACAATACAGCAGGAATTACACAATAAAGCAGGAATTACACAAAACAGTAGGAATTACACAATAAAGCAGAAATTACACAATAATGCAGGAATTACACAATAAAGCAGGAATTACACAATAAAGCAGGAATTACACAATAACGCAGAAATTACACAATAAAGCAGGAATTACACAATACAGCAGGAATTACACAATAAAGCATGAATTATACAATAAAGCAGGAATTACACAATAAAGCAGGAATTACACAATACAGCAGGAATTACACAATAAAGCAGGAATTATACAATAAAGCAGGAATTACACAATAAAGCAGAAATTACACAATAAAGCAGGAATTACACAAAACAGTAGGAATTACACAATACAGCAGGAATTACACAATACAGCAGGAATTACACAATACAGCAGGAATTACACAATAAAGCAGGAATTATACAATAAAGCAGGAATTACACAATAAAGCAGAAATTACACAATAAAGCAGGAATTACACAAAACAGCAGGAATTACGCAATAAAGCAGAAATTACACAATAAAGCAGAAATTACACAATAAAGCAGGAATTACACAATACAGCAGGAATTACACAATAAAGCAGAATTACACAATAAAGCAGGAATTACACAATACAGCAGGAATTACACAATACAGCAGGAATTACACAATAAAGCAGGAATTACACAATAAAGCAGGAATTACACAATAAAGCAGGAATTACACAAAACAGTAGGAATTACACAATACAGCAGGAATTACACAATACAGCAGGAATTACACAATACAGCAGGAATTACACAATAAAGCAGGAATTACACAATAAAGCAGGAATTACACAATTCAGCAGGAATTACACAATACAGCAGGAATTACACAAAACAGTAGGAATTACACAAAACAGTAGGAATTACACAATAAAGCAGGAATTACACAATAAAGCAGGAATTACACAATTCAGCAGGAATTACACAATTCCGCAGGAATAATTACACAATACAGTAGGAATTACACAATACAACAGGAATTACACAAAACAGTAGGAATTACACAAAACAGTAGGAATTACACAATACAGCAGGAATTACACAATACAGTAGGAATTACACAATACAGCAGGAATTACACAAAACAGTAGGAATTACACAATAAAGCAGGAATTACACAATAAAGCAGGAATTACACAAAACAGTAGGAATTACACAATACAGCAGGAATTAAACAATACAGCAGGAATTACACAATACAGCAGGAATTACACAATAAAGCAGGAATTAAACAATACAGCAGGAATTACACAATACAGCAGGAATTACGCAATAAAGCAGGAATTACACAATAAAGCAGGAATCACACAAAACAGTAGGAATTACACAATAAAGCAGGAATCACACAAAACAGTAGGAATTACACAAAACAGTAGTAATTATACAATAAAGCAGGAATTACACAATACAGCAGAAATTACACAATAAAGCAGGAATTACACAATAAAGCAGGAATTACACAATAAAGCAGGAATCACACAAAACAGTAGGAATTACACAATAAAGCAGGAATCACACAAAACAGTAGGAATTACACAAAACAGTAGGAATTACACAATAAAGCAGGAATTACACAATAAAGCAGGAATTACACAATACAGCAGGAATTACACAATAAAGCAGGAACTACACAATTCAGCAGGAATTACACAATAAAGCAGGAATTACACAAAACAGTAGGAATTACACAATAAAGCAGGAATCACACAAAACAGTAGGAATTACACAAAACAGTAGTAATTATACAATAAAGCAGGAATTACACAATACAGCAGAAATTACACAATAAAGCAGGAATTACACAATAAAGCAGGAATTACACAATAAAGCAGGAATCACACAAAACAGTAGGAATTACACAATAAAGCAGGAATCACACAAAACAGTAGGAATTACACAAAACAGTAGGAATTACACAATAAAGCAGGAATTACACAATAAAGCAGGAATTACACAATAAAGCAGGAATTACACAATAAAGCAGGAATCACACAAAACAGTAGGAATTACACAATAAAGCAGGAATCACAAAAAACAGTAGGAATTACACAAAACAGTAGGAATTACACAATAAAGCAGGAATTACACAATAAAGCAGGAATTACACAATAAAGCAGGAATTACACAAAACAGTAGGAATTACACAATAAAGCAGGAATCACACAAAACAGTAGGAATTACACAAAACAGTAGTAATTATACAATAAAGCAGGAATTACACAATAAAGCAGGAATTACACAAAACAGTAGGAATTACACAATAAAGCAGGAATCACACAAAACAGTAGGAATTACACAAAACAGTAGTAATTATACAATAAAGCAGGAATTACACAATAAAGCAGGAATTACACAATAAAGCAGGAATTACACAAAACAGTAGGAATTACACAATAAAGCAGGAATCACACAAAACAGTAGGAATTACACAAAACAGTAGGAATTACACAATAAAGCAGGAATTACACAATAAAGCAGGAATTACACAATAAAGCAGGAATTACACAATAAAGCAGGAATCACACAAAACAGTAGGAATTACACAATAAAGCAGGAATCACACAAAACAGTAGGAATTACACAAAACAGTAGGAATTACACAATAAAGCAGGAATTACACAATAAAGCAGGAATTACACAATAAAGCAGGAATTACACAATAAAGCAGGAACTACACAATTCAGCAGGAATTACACAATAAAGCAGGAATTACACAAAACAGTAGGAATTACACAATAAAGCAGGAATCACACAAAACAGTAGGAATTACACAAAACAGTAGGAATTACACAATAAAGCAGGAATTACACAATAAAGCAGGAATTACACAATAAAGCAGGAATTACACAATAAAGCAGGAACTACACAATTCAGCAGGAATTACACAATAAAGCAGGAATTACACAAAACAGTAGGAATTACACAATAAAGCAGGAATCACACAAAACAGTAGGAATTACACAAAACAGTAGGAATTACACAATAAAGCAGGAATCACACAAAACAGTAGGAATTACACAAAACAGTAGTAATTATACAATAAAGCAGGAATTACACAATACAGCAGAAATTACACAATAAAGCAGGAATTACACAATAAAGCAGGAATTACACAATAAAGCAGGAATCACACAAAACAGTAGGAATTACACAATAAAGCAGGAATCACACAAAACAGTAGGAATTACACAAAACAGTAGGAATTACACAATAAAGCAGGAATTACACAATAAAGCAGGAATTACACAATAAAGCAGGAATTACACAATAAAGCAGGAATCACACAAAACAGTAGGAATTACACAATAAAGCAGGAATCACAAAAAACAGTAGGAATTACACAAAACAGTAGGAATTACACAATAAAGCAGGAATTACACAATAAAGCAGGAATTACACAATAAAGCAGGAATTACACAAAACAGTAGGAATTACACAATAAAGCAGGAATCACACAAAACAGTAGGAATTACACAAAACAGTAGTAATTATACAATAAAGCAGGAATTACACAATAAAGCAGGAATTACACAAAACAGTAGGAATTACACAATAAAGCAGGAATCACACAAAACAGTAGGAATTACACAAAACAGTAGTAATTATACAATAAAGCAGGAATTACACAATAAAGCAGGAATTACACAATAAAGCAGGAATTACACAAAACAGTAGGAATTACACAATAAAGCAGGAATCACACAAAACAGTAGGAATTACACAAAACAGTAGGAATTACACAATAAAGCAGGAATTACACAATAAAGCAGGAATTACACAATAAAGCAGGAATTACACAATAAAGCAGGAATCACACAAAACAGTAGGAATTACACAATAAAGCAGGAATCACACAAAACAGTAGGAATTACACAAAACAGTAGGAATTACACAATAAAGCAGGAATTACACAATAAAGCAGGAATTACACAATAAAGCAGGAATTACACAATAAAGCAGGAACTACACAATTCAGCAGGAATTACACAATAAAGCAGGAATTACACAAAACAGTAGGAATTACACAATAATGCAGGAATCACACAAAACAGTAGGAATTACACAAAACAGTAGGAATTACACAATAAAGCAGGAATTACACAATAAAGCAGGAATTACACAATAAAGCAGGAATTACACAATAAAGCAGGAACTACACAATTCAGCAGGAATTACACAATAAAGCAGGAATTACACAAAACAGTAGGAATTACACAATAAAGCAGGAATCACACAAAACAGTAGGAATTACACAAAACAGTAGTAATTATACAATAAAGCAGGAATTACACAATACAGCAGAAATTACACAATAAAGCAGGAATTACACAATAAAGCAGGAATTACACAATAAAGCAGGAATCACACAAAACAGTAGGAATTACACAATAAAGCAGGAATCACACAAAACAGTAGGAATTACACAAAACAGTAGGAATTACACAATAAAGCAGGAATTACACAATAAAGCAGGAATTACACAATAAAGCAGGAATTACACAATAAAGCAGGAACTACACAATTCAGCAGGAATTACACAATAAAGCAGGAATTAAACAATTCAGCAGGAATTACACAAAACAGTAGGGATTTGATCGGTGTTCTGAATAGTAGAGTTTGTTAGCGCAAAATTTCCAAATTTGGTTCACATGTAGCTAGTGACTCTGCGCATCAGAAATGGACCATCTCCAAAAATTCTGACAAACTTCTGACAATTTTTGTATCAAATTGAACCGCTATATACCAAATGTACCTACTTTTTTAAAGTAATTGAAACAGAGGGAAAATCTAAACGCATTTGTTAATTTTTATGTATAAGTCAGGCCGCGTTCACACTACCGAGTCAAAGTCAAAAGAAAATAAGTATAGCTAGCTAGCAATAATAAATATTAATACATTATATAGGCCAAATATAATACATAACGGGCATTCTAGAAAAAATTGAATTTCATGTGATTTGTTTTACATTTTGACTTTGACTTTGACTCGGTAGTGTGAACGCGGCCTAAGAGGGATAGTTGGCGTTGCGAATTGTATGCGAATACTTTCATAAAAATGTTATCTTCATCGAAAATTCTGATGTAGAAGTGAAAAATTCGCTCCCGGAGTGATATTGACTAATATTCGCGCTATAAATAATATACTAACTGACTCTATAGTCTACCTGCCAACTCCCGAAAATTAAGTTTAGATGGCATTTTTTGTTAATGGTTGGCATCCACCTGATTTTTGTACTTCAAGACATGGCGAATCCGGCTAGGCCGGATGCCACCTCTGCATTTTTAATTTAATGCCTTTTTTTGGGCTTCAAAGTTTTTTGCTCAAAAATGTTTTTTTTCAATTTTAGGATACAAGTTCATGGTGAATGCTAGTGAATCTCGTCTCATAACCAGTGTATAAATTGAAAGTTAATCAAAATGCATCAATGTTGTCCTGAAACTGTTATAAACACTTTGGTAAAGAAGAAAATTTCCGAAATTCCCTTGCAGTCCGCCAACCCGGCCCTAGTAACCGCCTTAGCAACAGATTTATGAAATTTAAATTATCAATTTCTTTGTCTCACATTTCCTTTTCCTGAGAAAATCAACAAACAGTTTTAAAAATCAAAAAACCCATCACATAACTTATATGACATCTTGGGAACACATCAAGGGCAATATAAAATCAAATAGCGTCCAATGTCGCAGACACAGGCCCATTATTTGGACCAGAGTAATTTTCACAAGTATCAAAATATTGAGTTTAAGTGGAGAATTCGTGTACCTAGACTCAACTATTTGCTTCCATATTTGTAATTTTTTTAAATTATCACTACAGCTCGAGTAGCATGGTGATACTTCCCGTCATATTGTGCACATTCAGGTGACATTTACAGACCACGTTACCATAGCAACAGACCAAATAAGACAATTTAATAAGAATTTAATTTACAGTATAACTATAATGTAGTTTTCCCTAGGCCTACCTTACCAGAGTTTGAGAGATTAAATGTAACACACGTCGCATAGCTATAACCTTCGACTGTTAGTCAACATCCTATCGTGACTTGGGGGAATATTGTTTAATATAAATATGAATTTTAAAGTATCTCATGCGTTCATTGAGGAGACCTACAGTTAATAGTTAACTCACTCTAAATTCTGCTAAGATATTAGTTTTGCAACAGGCAGGTACATCACACTATGCACCGTCGAGACAGGGGTTGAGCGGGGGAGGGGGCACAAATCCCATTTCTGTTTTTATTTTGTTTTTATTTCAATTATTTTTTCTCAATGTTAAATTATCAATTTAGGGAAAGGACCAGTTTACAATGGCACGTTATTCCAACCAAAACAATAAACGAATCTCAATAGAACAGATTGAAGTTTAATTTTTGAGAGTAATCGGGTGTTATTTGCATCGATTTTCCCCTGGAGAGGGATCAATTTTGATTGCGTTGAAATTAATGTAATTACAGTAACAGTAATGTTTCTTTCACTTTGAGATTGATTTTCACTATCACTTGCATCTGCCTATTATTATTATGACTTGATGAAAATGGATGGTGACGAACATATTCCTACTATTAAAAGGAAAACTTGCCCGAATGTGGTTTGTGAAGAGACATGCATAGTATATGGAGCAAAGAAAGATGACCCATTAAGAATTGCTTCAGTTGACGGCAAGTTAAAATTAAATGTGTCAGCACTACTACTACTATTACTACTACTACTATTGGCATGCTACATTGCAGCTGCATTATATACAGTATATTACATATATATTTAGAATGCTGTGCAGGCTTGTCGACAAAATTGCGTTGCCACAACTCTCTGGCACCCATGACAATTGCTATATCATCCGCATCTTCAAGGCCAGTGTCCTTTAAGATGCGTCTCAAGAAAGTCATGGGTTGTCCACCATGCTTATTCACTTCATGAGGTAGCCAAAGTACAAGATAATGCACTGGCTGTTCCTCACAGTGAAAGCAATGTCCTGCAAGGCTGAGGCGGTTCCGTTCAAGTGGCAAGCTAGAGGAGACTGATGAAACAGCTCCAATGTTGTATAGAGTCTGGTTGGAGATGTGTTCGTTGTACATAACACAATGAACCCGGCGCAGCATTCTTGAGAAGGTGCCATCCAGAGATTTGGTATCCTCTGCAGTTAGAGCCCAGCGTGGACTCCCATGGAACTACTGCTGCCAGAAATAATCGAACCTTGAGGTACCGTTTTATTATGTGGGAATTACAAATCCTGGATAGTCTATTCAATGCAGCCCATGCCTCCCCCTTACGTATCCGAAGGTCCTCACCTGAGTTTCTGATCCATGATCCCAAGTAGCAGAAGTCATCCACGTGCCCAAGCAAGCCATTCCTGGAGCTTATTCCCTTACGATCAGATATTTCTTGAGGGCTGTCTAGGTTGACTGTCATAATTTTTGTCTTCTTGGAATTTACAAAAAGACAAACACTAGAAGCAACCTCGTCTAATGAGCAGAGAAGCCTTTGGGCTACCTCTAGTGATTCTGACAGTATCCCTATATCATCAGTAAAGTCTATATCAGTTAGGTACTTTGCTGGATTACCTCCACTTATTGTGCCAGTAGGGGTACCATCATCCCATTTTAATAATTTTAATTTTTATGGTCTAAGGACATGCGTAGAACACAATCAACCACAATTAAGAATTAGTATGGCACAAGTGTGTAACCCTGAAGGATTCCGCATAAGAGTTCGAATGGATCTGTGTCACCATCAGCAGTAGACGCAAATGTGGTGGAACCATCAAACAGTGATCGGAAAGCTGCAATAATTTCCCCAGGAAACCAATGTGCTACAAGTATGCTAAACATCCGTGGTCGGGAGACTGAGTCGAAGGCCTTAAAGAAGTCAACAAAGATAATAGCCAGATGTATGTCTTTCTTTGTTGATAACTCTTTGATTATCCTTCTAAGTGCCAGAATAGACTTCATGTCCCACGACCTTTATGGAACCCATTTTGGTTCTCACAGGATTCCTGATGCGATTTAATAGAATTCTGTTGTATTGCTTTGCAGCAATCGAGATTAACGAGTTTCCACGAAAAGCTTTATAGGTTGTTAGGTTGCCCTTTTTTGGTGCATGGACCAACTTATATATTTTCATTTCTTGAGGGACTATCTTTGTCCTATACATACTCAGAATAATGGGGTGACTGAGCTCTAAGCACTCAGCAATTTTAAAGACCTCAGGGGCACGCCATCTACTCCAATGGCACGATTGGTCTTCAAGCCCCTTACTGCAGTCTTAATTTCAGCAAATGAGATGTGGATATCTGTGAGCACAGAATCAGATACACGATGTACCTCAAAGTTATCAGGCAATACCCTGTTATGTTTGGAAGCTTTTCAAAGTAGGCCTTCCAACATCCAACCATTATTGAGGAGTTCAGGAGATTCAGCATTAACCTTGGTGGTTGGTTGGCTTTTCCTCCCAGTGAGCAGGTTTACTGATTGCTATGCCTGAGCTGATTGCCTGCTATCATCAGCGTTAATGGCATCAACCTCGGCCCTACTTATTGATAAGCTCCTTTAGCATCCTTGTCTGTCTTCGTGTGCCCTAGTCGGCGGGACTCATTCTGCGCCATTTGAGGTCATTTCGGCACTTCCGAATTCTGTGATCAGTGCGGGGGGGGGGGGGCTATTTCCTGTTTCGAGGATATACAGGATCTGTTTCAGCAGCTGCTAAATTAACTGCTTCTGTGAAGGCAGTATAGCCCACGCAGTGATTTGCCGCCTCAGAGGCGAGAACCTCATACCTCAACTGTAGTGTGAAGCTGGATCTCACAACTGGGCTGTTGCAACAAAGAGGACCAGTCATTCCTTGGCAATTCTGCTAGCGTGGAGGCTAAGTCTTACCTTGGCCACAATAATAGGTAATAGCTGGATAAGGGTCGAAGTGCAAATATACTTCAGTCTTGTACAGAATAGAGCTCCTGTATTTCCCACGAAACAGAATATGGTATATCTGGGACGTGTGACCACTTGGTCCAGTATGAGATGTAGATGAGTGATGTAGACTTGCATTAAAGTCACCCAGGCAAATTAAGAATGCATGCTGATCCACTCCATCAGTAGATGCATGTAGATTGTGGTAGAAATTTTCCACTTCATCTTTCTGCACACTTCTTCTTGTTCCACATACTATGCAAGTCTCTTCACAAATCACATTCGGGAAGTTTACCTTTAAGAGAGGGAATATGTTCGTCACCATCCATTTCCATCAAGTCATAATAATAATAGGCAAATGAAAGTGATAGTTTCGACGCAATCAAAATTGATCCCTCTCCAGGGTGAAAATCGACGCAAATAACACCTGATTACTCTCAAAAATTAAACTTCTATCTGTTCTGTTGATATTCGTTTATTGTTTTGTTCCGAATAACGTGCCACTGTAAACTGCTCCTTTCCTTAAATTGATAATTTAACATTGATACAAAATATTAATTCGCCGAAATGGGATTGCCCCCCCCCCCCCCCCCCCCCTCCCCTGTCTCGACGGTGCATAGTGTGATGCACCCGACTGTTCCAAAACTAATATCTTAGCAGAATTTAGAGTGAGTTAACTATTAACTTTAGGTCTCGATAAACGCCTGAGATACTTTAAAATTCATATTTGTATTAAACAATATCCCCCCAAGTCACGATATGATGTTGACTAACAGTCGAAGGTTATAGCTATGCGACGTGTGTTACATTTAATCTCTCAAAACTCTGGTAAGGTAGGCCTAGGGAATACTGCATTATAGTTATACTGTAAATTAAATCCTTGTTAAATTGTCTTATTTGGTCTGTTGCTATGGTAACGTGGACTGTAAATGTCACCCGAATGTGTACAATATGACGGGAAGTATCACCATGCTTCTTAGCTGTAGTGATATTTTCAAAAAATTACAAATATAGAAGCAAATAGTTGAGTAAAGGTACACGAATTCTCCACTTAAACTTAATATTTTGATACTTGTGTAAATTACTCGGG
>JAUCBJ010000651.1:0-39316 GCA_032718475.1 Nemertoderma westbladi | reverse complement strand
GCAATTATCCCCACAGACATCTGACCTTAGAACTTTCAACCCACACTGTTGATAAATCTACTAAATCACTAGACTAGCCTCAGTAAACACCCTAACACTCGGCTCCCCAATGCGACAAGGTGAGCTGACTGCCTTGGCAGATAAGCTTTTTTTTCTTAGCGCAGTGGGTGTTCAAGAGCACCGAATGCAGACTGGACAGACTGATGAGGTTCTGATTAAGGACATGGGGGGCGGTTGGCGACTCGCCCTCGCGTCAGCAGATGATAGTGGCAATGGTGGTATTGGTCTATTCATGAATCCAACTGCACATGCAGCATTGGACAAAATAGACCAAATCTCTAACCGCATCATCCGTTGCCACTTCTCATGTTCTGGAAGATTGGCTAATAAGTTTCCTAAGGTGGTTCTGATTGTGTGCTACTCTCCAACTAGTGTTGCCTATGTAGAGGAGGTGGAAAATTTCTACCACAATCTACAAGCAGCTACTGATGGAGTGGATCAGCATGCATTCTTAACATTCCTGGGAGACTTTAATGCAAGTCTGCATCAATCACCTAAATCGCTCTATAGCAATAGTGTCAACCGAAATTCCGTCCATCTTCAGGATTTTATCTCTGGAAATGGATTGTTTTCGGCCGGAACCCAGTTCAAGAAGCGAACTGGAAAGCTATGGACTCATAGTGGACCCAGTGGTCACAAGTCCAAGATAGACCATATTCTGTTTCGTAGGAAATACAGGAGCTCTATACAAGACTGTAATGCATTTACACTTCGACCCTTCTCCAGTGATCACCGCCTTATTGTGGCCAAGGTAAGACTTAGTCTGCGTGCTAGCAGAACAACGAAATCTGCCTTGCCGCGGCATGGGCGTTGGAAATTATAACCAACCAACAACCGTATTTATTGTACACGAAGAGGGGCCTTCGCGTTGCACGGTATATCGAATTTATAAGTGTCATCTCGATGGAATTTTACAACTACTACTACTACTACTACGACTACGACTACTACGACTACTACTACCTACTATGATTGGCCTGCTGTATTGTAGCGGCACATTGAGATGCTATGCCAGCTTAACAAAAACATTTTGTCAACACCATGCAATCCACAATTAGCAAGCCCAATGGAGCGTGCATTAGAAATGCTACGCAGGCGCGTCGACAAAATTGCGCTACTAAAACTACCTGTCCCCCATGCCTTTCGGGAGACTATCCGCATCTTCAAGGCCAGCTTCCTTTAGGAGGCGTCTCAAAAAAGTCATGGGCTGTCCACCATGGTTATGGGGCTGCCAAATCACAAGATTGTGCACAGTTTGGTCCTCACGGCGAAAACGATATCCTGCAAAGCGGAGGCGGCTTTGTTCAAACGTTGTCATAAACTCTACCGCGGATCATAGCCCAGAATCAGGCAGGATTACAACAATTTTAAACGTCATCTGGTTGAATGATAAAAAGTTGATGATAAAAAAAATGATAAAACTATTTTTATTAAACTATATAAACTCGGACAACGATTTATGATCCGCAAAATTAAGATCACTATGTACTGTATGTTACTTAGATAGATACTGCTGTACCGGTAATGCTGTTCTCCTGTATCGGACCTACCTGTACGGTATGTACCACCTGAAAAATGACATGAGTCTGCTTCTGCATGTGACTGCCTTACTGTGGATTCGCGACTAAGCTTTAATTCAACTGTCAATTAATGAGATATTTATTCATATGTGATTGTGATATCTGCAATATTATACCAAATGATCGGAAATGGATATATTGTTACCGGTAACATGACTAAGCTGTGTTAACCGGAACCAAAGGGGAGTTTAAATGAATGACTCACAAAAACTGTTACCTCACCGGTCGGTCCGGAATACAGCTGAGTATATGCACACTAACAGTGTAGCTTATGTTAGCCTATTGTTATATAGTGTTTGTTTAGACAGTGAGTGGTCATTACGTGCAGGACATTGCTTTCGCCGTGAGGACCAGCCAATGCATAATCTTGTACCTTGGCAGCCTCATGGAGTGAATAAGCATAGTGGACAGCCCTTGACTTACTACTACTACTACTAGGATCGGCATGCTGCATTGCAGCTGCATTTTTAAGAATGCTGTGCCGGCTTGTCAACAAAATTGCACCGCCACAACTCCCTATCACCCATGACATTTGCTAGATCATCCGCATCTTTAAGGCCAGTGTCCTTTAAGATGCGTCTCAAGAAAGTCATGGGCTGTCCACCATGCTTATTCACTCCATGAGGCTGCCAAAGTACAAGATTATGCACTGGCTGGTCCTCACGGCGAAAGCAATGTCCTGCAAAGCGGAGGCGATTTTGTTCTAGTATCAAGCTTGGGGGAACCAATGAGACACCTCCAATGTTATATAGTGTCTGGTTGGAGATGTGTGCATTGTACTTGACACAATGTACCCGGCGTAGCATTCTTGTGAATGTGCCATCCAGAGATTTGGTGTCCTCAGCAGTTAGAGCCCAGCATGGACTCCCGTAGAGGAGTACTGGAACTACTGCTGCTCTGAATAATCGGACCTTAAGTTTCCGATTAATTCTAGGTGACTTCCAAATCCTGGAAAGCCTATTCAAGGCTGCCCATGCCTTTCCCTTACGTATTCGAAGGTCCTCACCTGACTTCCGGATCCCTGATCCCAGGTAACAGAAGTCGTCCACATGCTCAAGCATACCATCCTTTGAGCTTATGCTCATCCGATCAGAGACTTGCTGAGGACTTTCAAAGTTAACTGTCAGAATTTTGGTCTTTCTGGAGTTAATAAAAAGACCAACACTAGAAGCAGCATGTTCTAATGAGCTGAGGAGCCGCTGGGCTCCCTCTAATGATTCTGAGAGTACTCCTAAGTCATCAGCAAAGTCTAGATCAGTTAGGTACTTGGCAGGATTTCCTCGACTTCTGGAGCCAGTAGGTGGAGTTATCATCACCCCATCATCATTATGATGATCTAAGGACATGCGTAGAACATAGTCAACCACAATAATGAACAAGAATGGTGCAAGTGTGTCTCCTTGGAGGACGCCCCATAACACTTCAAATGGTTCTGTGTCACCATCAACAGTAGACACAAATGTTGTCGAACCATCGTATACTGATCTGATTGCTGCAATAATTTCATCAGGAATCCCATATAATGAAAGTATGCTGAACATACGTGAGCGAGAGACTGAATCAAAGGCCTTGAAGAAGTCAACAAAGATAACAGCTTGAGACTCATCTTAAAGGACACTGGCCTTGAAGATGCGGATGATCTAGCAAATGTCATGGGTGATAGGGAGTTGCGGCGGCGCAATTTTGTCGACAAGCCGACACAGCATTCTCAAAAATGCAGCTGCAATGCAGCATGCTGATACTAGTACAGTAGTAGTAGTTGATTAATCAGTAATACCCATGGAATACTGTTAGGTCGTCAGTCTGCGTTTAGGAAAATCATTTTATGACAAAACAGGACGAGCGACGAGTGCAACTAGGCATATAATGAAGACGAGTACTGCGTAGACTATATTCCTATAAACCATACCTGGCTGCGCCTATTGAACGCATCGGTTGTTATAAAGATCGTCAGGAAATATATTTAAATACAAAACAGGACGCATCGGTAGTTATAAAGATCGTTAGGAAATATATTTAAATACAAAACAGGAAGAGCACAACGAGGTTTATAATGAAGAAATGTACTGCGTTGAGCGTTGACTATATTATTATATAAACCACCTGGCTTCACATATTGATCGCATCCCTAGTTATTATTATTATAAAGATTGTCAGCCTGCGTTTAAGAAATATATTTAAATACAAAACAGGACGAACGCAACGAGGCTTATAATGAAAACGATTACTTTTCATATTTTCATATATATATAAAACGAGTGCTTCTCATATTGAACGTGCGATTGGAAATAAGTTTGTGCTACCCTTCCGTGGGTGGTAGATGTCGCGGTTATGTATTGGTGGGTGGGAAGGTTGGGGGGGGGGGGGGGGGGGGAGATTAAAAGGGCTGAACACGTACTGTCCCCCTTTCTTTAATTGATTGGTGGTGTGGGTAAATTTCTCAAATACTGATTTTGTGATACAGTCGCTCAATTTTAATTTGTATCTCATAACTGGGCCTCATGCTGAAGAAGAAAAAAGACTCGCCAGGAAAACATTGCGAAACAACGTCGTTTATCCCAACACGCACGTGGTGAGAGTTGTGGGTGCAGACGTTTGAATTGCTTCGAAAATGTAAGTAGCGGCCAGCGTCAGTCACTTCTTCATAAGTTTAATAGTATGTCGAGTAACAACGAGCAAGATGCGTATCTCAGTTCCTTAATAACAGTGATACCTGTGCAGCGCCGGAGATATCGGAAGGGATCAAAACGAAACCTAGCGTCCTATAAATATGGTGTATATACCACAACTCTGGAAGAAGGAACAAGTGTAGAAATCAGTGTCCGAAAGGATGTGTGCTTCCAAGCACTGCTATCGATTTTTGGGATAACAAACCGTCGCCTAATTACAATAAAGGCTGCCTTACGCTATGGAGATTTACCCAGGGATGGACGTGGAAAACATACCATTAGGCCAACGAAATACCGTGAAGATGAGTTGTCTGAAGTTAGAGAGTCGCATTATTCAAGGAAAAAATCGAAACGAGTCTACCTACCAGAAGAATTAAACATTCGATGTTCAAAGAGGTTTATCCAAACAGTTGCGTTTCCTACCAAGTTTATAGAACTGTTTTTAACAACAATTATAATATCAGCTTTGGTTATCCTCGTTCAGATACGTGTCCTACCTGTGACAGCTATCGTGTTCAACTTGAAGCTGCTGATGAAGGCTCGGAAAAGAACGAGTTGTCAATGGAGCTGGAACTTCATAAGAGAAAGGCAGAGGTTTTCTATACAAAGAAGACAGAGGCTCGTGAGGAGAGCAATCAGGATCCGAGTATTATCGCTCTAGCCTTTGACTTTCAAAGAAACTTGCAATGCCCTAATGTTTCAACAGGCGAGGCGTACTACAGACGTCAGCTCTCTTTTTATACATTCAATATTCATGTATTGGGGAACGAAGATCTCGTGCATTTGTACACTTACGATGGGACTGTGGCTCGGAAGGGATCCAGGGAAGTCTGCTCGATGCTCAATGATTTCTTCCAGAAACATGTGAACAGTGATGTTAAGCGTGTGATTTTATTTTGTGACAATTGTGGGGGGCAGAATAAAAACTATCTAGTTATTTGCTTCCTATCAATGATTCTCAGTTTAGAAATTTGGAGTCCATAATAATCAATTTCCCAATCCGTGGACACAGCTACCTTGAATGTGATCGATATTTTGCCAATGTGGGTATGAAAACTGCAGCCGAAACTCCTGAAGGATGGAGAAAACACCTTCTTAAAGTTCGGAGCAACCCTTCTCCTTTCAATGTGGTGAACTGCGACCAAACCCTCTTTCATGACTTTGGGAAGATTTTCTGTTCAACAACTGTTCAACAAGAAACTACCGGTACCTATTCGACCTATTCGCCAAGTAGAGTTCTTGAGAGACAAGCCTGGTTACATAGAGTGGCGAGACACCTGGAACGGAGAATGGACAGAGAGCCCTATCGTTCCAAGAAAAATCCGCATCGAGGCAGTAACGGCGGATTTCTTTGATGAACTCCCTCTCCTAAATTCGGCTCCTCTTCCTATTGCAGATGCAAAGTACACTGACTTGCAAGTTCTTAATGCTTTCTGTAGTAAGAAATCAATGGAATACTTCGATAAACTGCCACATGGTCGTGACGCTGAAGATGAAATAGAAGAATTAGATTAAATGGCGGAGAGGGTAGGACTTCAGAACTTCCAGTTCGATTATATTGTTGTCAATATATTGTACATATTGTCATAATATTGATTATATTGTATATCTTATAAGCTCGGATATATATTTCGAATATTTACAAGAACTATCATCAAGATCCTGGACTTTGATCGTTTTTAAAAAAAATTAAAAATCTGCATTGACTAAACGCCACACCATCATAAACCTGTCTACAAAAGTGAAGGTACAAACTATGGGATTTGAACTACTACAAGTTGTATAACAAAATAAATTCAGTTTCACAGCCTCTACATTCCCTGTTTAGGTACTGCAATATTTTCAACTTTAAAATGCGTTTTACTCAAAATCAACACACTGTGACTCTGGTCGTTTTTGTTTTTACGTCTTCATATAATATTGTAGTAATTTATATATTAATTTGGTTAACGTTCAATACAGCTCCTACTTTAGGCTTAGTCAATTTATTATCTGATGATACAAACATGAATTAATTATTTCAAAATGGTCTTAAGTCTTTCACCACGGGCACTCAGGGAAATGCCGGGGTCTGGGGGCGATAACCCCCAAGAAAATAAGCAGGGGTTTGGGGGCGGCAGCCCCCAAGAAAAGAAACAGGGGTTTGGGGGCGGCAGCCCCCACCAAAAGAAGCGGGGGTTTGGGGGCGGCAGCCCCCAATTAAAAGAAAAACAAACAAAATTTGACTATAAAAATGTTTCTTTTATAATTTTGAAAAAACTTTTCTGTAGATACAACTTGTCCTGTAACCACCCTTAACTTTTGTTTATTGCTTTGATGCACCCAGATTAATTTAACACTTTAACTGGGGGGGGAGTGTCCGGGGGGCAAGTGTCCGGGGGGAAGTGTCCGGGGGGGAAATGTCCTACTTGGGCGGGGGGAAGTGTCCGGGGGGGAACTGTCCGGGGGGGAAGTGTCCTAGATCCAACATTTATAGTATAGAGTCAATAGGAATTGAAATACAGGCAGTAGTGTATGGTTGGAGTTATGTCTTGGGTTGTCCTAGCAATACTACTGGCTGCCTATTACAGTACAATTCCCCTCTATTAAGGCTACACCAACATCTCCCAGCCAGCTAGCAGCTCTACACCCCCGCAGAGACTATGTTGACCAATAATGTTGACTCAATAATTGTGCCGCTTTAATTACGTTTAGATCAATTAAAGACACATTTATTAAAGCAAATCACTTGAACTAATTAAAAACTATAATGGAATGTTGTATGGGGATTACAGCTGTATAACTTTTAAGTATAATTATTTAAATCTTATACTAGTAAATAATTAATATCATTTAAGAAGGCAGGTTGAAATTGATGTTTTTACCGTAATCAACTTAATTAACTAATTAAGTGCTATTATCTTAGCTTCTCGAAGGCTACGCGAAAATTCAACTTGGAAAATTTCTAAACTTTTGCCAAACTACATGTGTACCAAGTTTGGTTAAATTTCATTAACATTTGGCTGAGTTATCAACGTTTAAAATTGGACACAACAGATCGACAGAACGACAGAACAACAGATCAACAGACACACCGATTGAGTTAGTGGTACCTGTATGCTAAGCTCGCTTACTTTCGTCGCTCGCCCCACATCGGCATACGATGCGTTGGCGTTGTAACACACATCTGCACATAGATGTATCAGCAGTTACTCGCACAGTTTTGAAACTTCGCATAGTTATAACTGTATAAAGATCGTCAGTCTTGGTTTAGGAAAAATATTTTAATGCAAAACAGGACGAGCGACGAGCGCTACGAGTCATATAATGAAGACGAGTACTGCGTAGACTATATTCATATTAACCATACCTGGCTTCGCCTATTGAAGGCATCGGTAGTTATAAAGATCGTCCGTCAGTCTGCGTTTAGGAAATATATTTAAATACAAAACAGGACGAGCACAACGACGTTTATAATAATGAAGACGAGTACTGCCTACTGCGTTGATTATATTCCTATAAACCATACCTGGCTTCGCCTATTGAAGGCATCGGTAGTTATAAAGTACTGGTGGGTGGGAAGGGGGGGGGGGGGGGGGGTGCAGATTAAAAGGGGTGAACACGTACTGTCCCCCTTTCTTTGATTGATTGGTAGTGTGGGTAAATTTCTCAAAACCTGATTTTGTGATACAGTCGCTCAATTTTAATCTGTATCTGATAACTGAGCCTCGTCCTGCGCGATGGCCCCACGAACGTGTTTCGGGTTAATTGTCGTTTGCCTTAGTTTGTACACTATCTATCTAATGTATTGTTTCCCAAGCATGCTACAGTATTAACCTAATTGGTTTAACCCTTGCGTGACCCCATTCATGATTAACATATCACATTCCAGTGCCAAACACGAACATACTTACTATCCATTTTAAAACACGTACATGCATCTTTACGTCATGTTTACATACAGTACGGTATATATAACCATAATCCTATTGTACGAGATACTACAAACATTGAGTTGTAGTAAGTGTAATTTCATTACTTTTATTATTGGATTCCACTCGTGCATTTATTATTTATCAACAATTTAGTCAATTAAGGGGGGGGGGGGGGGGGGTATAACCCCCATGAACCTTTTTTTAAAGTTTTTTAAAGTTTCTTCAATTAGTGTTAAATGATAATATTGTTATTTTGTCATGGTCAACCACTGTATGGAAGGACAAATAGCCTTTATAGTAAAATTTGAAAATTTGTAGCCACCCCCTAGCGGCTGGTAGCGGAATTAAAGATTTCACTAAAATTGCTACTGGTCCCTCAATTTTGGTCCAAATTTCTTGAAACCAACTTTTTTGGACTCAGCGTAATCGACTCTATAAAAGTTATAATTACTTAATAAATTAATTAATATTACACTAAATAATTAATTATTTGCGTCCAGTCCCCCCCCCCCTGTCTCGTAAAAACACCTAAATACAAAAAGAGCTAACTGAATGTTTACTCAACTTCATGAATTAATTTAAGAGATATGAGATATTTTCGCCTATCCGGCGAAGGTGAGAGGTCGAACCAGATATAGTGAGTGTAACTTCAAATGACGGTTGCCTATTGGATCAGTGAATTGATAATAATTGAATTGGTTTTTAGCTTGCTGCTATTTTGAAGAGCAGCAAGCCGATAACAAATTTAACCAGTAATTTTATTCATTATACCCCATTGAATCACAACATATTCTGCCTCTGTAGCATCAGTCATTTCCTACTTACACTGCCATACTTGTTCCTTTTGTATGGTTTGTGTTGTGCAATTTACAAAGAATTTCTGTGATTTAATAAATATATGATCTGCAAAATAAATTTTTTACATACAGACTTTTTTGTCATTTGCAAGGTAATATAGAAAAAAATCAGGATTGGATTGATTTCTAATTACTTTTTTGTTTTATGCTAGATATTGACTCGCTGACATTGGAGCCTCAAGAAAATTATTGCCACTTTGGCGGAATCAACTTAGTATTAAACTATATAATAAACTTTTTCTGCATCCGAATTGCCATTATTCTTATTTCCTCGGAAACCCCATCCAACAGCCGTTTATAAACAAAAAAATTATTAATTTTGACTTAAACTATACAACATTTTTAAGTAGGAGTATTTTCATAATCTTTGTGTCTTCTGTGTGTTATCATGCCTCGTGCTCGTATTCAGACAACCAACGAACAAATGAGTGAAACTGTGTGGATCTAGGACACTTCCACACCGGAAACTTCCCCCCGACCAAGTAGCACACTTCCCCCCCCCCGGACACTTCCCCCCGACCAAGTAGGACACTTCCACCCCGGACACTTCCCCCCGACCAAGTAGCACACTTCCCCCCCGGACACTTCCCCCCCGGACACTTCCCCCCCGACCAAGTAGGACACTTCCCCCCGGACACTTCCCCCCCGGACACTTCCCCCCCGACCAAGTAGGACGCTTCCCCCGGACACTTCCCCCCGACCAAGTAGGACACTTCCCTCCCGGACACTCCCCCCCCGACCAAGTAGGACACTTCCCCCCCGACCAAGTAGGACACTTCACCCTGGACACTTCCCCCCGACCAAGTAGGACACTTCCCTCCCGGACACTTCCCCCCCCGACCAAGTAGGACACTTCCCCCCCGGACACTTCCCCCCCGACCAAGTAGGACACTTCCCCCCGGACACTTCCCCCCGGACACTTCCCCCCTACCAAGTAGGACACTTCCCCCCCGGACACTTCCCCACCGACCAAGTAGGACACTTCCCCCGGGACATTTCCCCCCCCCCCCGACCAAGTAGGACACTTCCCCCCCGGACACTTCCCCCCCGACCAAGTAGGACACTTCCCCGCCGGACACTTCCCCCCGACCAAGTAGGACACTTCCCCCCCGGACACTTCCCCCCCCCCCCGACCAAGTAGGACACTTCCCCCCCGGACACTTCCCCCTCGGACACTTCCCCCCCGGACACTTCCCCCCGGACACTTCCCCCCCAGTTAAAGTGTTAAAATTAATCTGGGTGCATCAAAGCAATAAACAAAAGTTAAAGATGGTTACAGGACAAGTTGTATCTAGTCAAGTTTTTTCAAAATTATAAAAGAAACATTTTTATAGTCAAATTTTGTTTGTTTTTCTTTTAATTTGGGGCTGCCGCCCCCAAACCACCGCTTCTTTTCTTGGGGGCTGCCACCCCCAAACCCCCGCTTCTTTTCTTGGGGCTGCCGCCCTTAAACCCCGGCATATCCCTGTGTGCCCGTGGTGAAAGACTTAAGACCGTTTTGAAATAATCAATTCATGTTTGTATCATCAGATAATAAATTGACTAAGCCTAAAGTAGGAGCTGTAGTGAATGTTAACCAAATTAATATATAAATTACTACAATATTATATAATTCAACAAAATCCTATTAAAAATATTGCAAGTAACCAGGAAATTTAATATGCGCAATAATTTTTATTGTCCGTTTAAATCACTCATGCTGACCTTTTTTTTTTACTTTTTATGTCCTCCAGAAATTTACCGTTAAGTTCCATGCTACCGGTTTCTCAACTGCTGTTCTCTCAGGCTATCAGTACCGGTATTAGTTTTTTTGACTTTTTATGTCGTCCAGAAATTTACCGTTAGGTTCCATGCTACCGGTTTCTCTACTGCTGTTCTCTCAGGCTATCAGTACCGGTAATAGTACAGTATATAGAGCACTATTTTGCAGTATTGCTGTATTGTAGGTACAGATGAAGGTATAAAGCAGGTATTTTAAGTATTTTATTTAGTACCGGTTCTGGCACCGGTACTGCTGTAGGCCTATTGTTTAGCCTGCCATTTAAATACGGTAATGGTAGGCCTACAGGCTGACCGGTTGTTTTGGTTAGAAAATCCCGCCTCTGTAACCTGCTCCTTTCCCTGATTTGGTAGAGTGACCGTTTATTGTATTGGTTAGAAAGGCCCGCCTCTGTAACCTGCTCCTTTCCTTCATTTTGTAATATAGACTGTTTATTGTTTTGGTTAGAAAATCCCGCCTCTGTAACCTGCCCCTTTCCCTCAATTAGTTAAATGATCGTTTATTATTTTGGTTAGAAAATCCCGCCTCTGTAACTTGCTCCTTTCCCTCAATTAATTAAGTGATCGTTTATTGTTTTGGTTAGAAAATCCCTCCTCTGTAATCTGCTCCTTTCCCTCAATTAGTTAAGTGATCGTTTATTGTTTTGGTTAGGAAATCCCGCCTCTGTAACCTGCTCCTTTCTCTCAATTGGTAATGCTATCGTTTATTGTTTTCGTTAGAAAAGACCATCTATGTAACCTGCTCCTTTCCTTCATTTGGTAAATTGATTGTTTATTGTTTTGGTTATAAAATCCCGCCTCCGTAACCTGCTCCTTTCCTTCATTTGGTAAAGTGACTGTTTATGGTTTTGGTTAGAAAATCCGGCCTTAACCTGCTCCTTTCCATCAATTGGTAATTGTTTTTGGCTATAAAATGAGTGTTTTGCTACGTTATGTGGTAATCGATTATCGACAACAACCACAAACTATTAAATTTAGAGTCTTTTACCACAGGCGCATATGGAAATCTAGCTCATAGTCTATAAATCATGGACTTTTGAATGTTTTGGCACAGGCATAGTGAAACCAACTGTCCGACAGACCAGAAATCAACAAATTTTGAATGGTTTGGCACAGGCATGTTGAAATGAAATATCTGACAGTCCAGAAATCAGCAGTCTGACAGTTTGAAGAAATACATACATAAAAAGTCATTAAAATGACAACAAAAGTCATTAAAGGGACAACAAAAGTCATTATGCACAATTCGTAAAAAAAGAAGGACAAAAAAAGTCAAATAAAAGGACATAAAAAATCACTGCCTTTAATATGTAGTGTGTATAATATCTATATGCTGTATATAGTATGCATAGTAATATGTATATCAATATGTAATGCTGTACACAGAATACAGGTCGACGCATGTCGATTTTACCCTGGAGAGGTATAATTTTGATTGCAACAATAATATTCATCCCATCTGCTACAATTTGAAGAAGACTATTATATAATAATACCTATAATTAAAACAATTAATTATTACTGTATAATTCTATAGTTAATAAAAACAGTATATCATTCGGGGGATGGAATTATTTTATAGGTCATCTAATTAATTGTTTAAAGATTAGCAAACAATACGATGTAATTGCATTGATAAAACCCATAAATAAAACTTGGATATAAAATGTAAAATCGGGATGCAAAAGATCACTTTCTGAGCTACGAAAGGATAAATTTGGATACAACTTGTCTGGATACAAGCGGTCCGTTTACCTTACAAAATGAAAAATACGAATGTGCGAAGTTAAGAACAGTCGGGGGGGGAAGTGTCCGAACACCAAACTGTGTTTAATTTTCCTTGGCTTCGTGGTTGCATTGCCTTTATGCAGTGCCTTTCCTTATGCTACAAGGTTATCACGCCTACACATAGGGAGCCTTTTAACGATGATGCGGAAATGGAGAGGACAGAGTTAATGGACGTAGATTTTTCTATATAAATGGGTGGAAAACACAGTTTTTATAGAAGTTTCAACACTCAAATAACAAAAAGCCAAAACCATGGAAAGTTTAAATATAAACCGAATTAAAGCTGAAATAAAGAAAGTTACTGGAATTTGGAAACAAACAATCGTTGCGAATCTGATTAAAGGGACTTGTAACAGGTAGAGTATTAATTATAAGTATAAAAGTAATGAATGTTAATTACATACAAATTTATGTAGTTTCTTACTCTGTATATTAATAAGCCGGAATAACATTCTTAATGAAAGTTGCATTGGGCATGCCAATTGTGGATTGCATGGTATGGTGGTGACAAAATGTTTTTGCTTAGAGTTTAGAGTTTTTGTTTTATAAAACCCGAAAATAAACGAAAAATACGAAATTAGTAACAAAAATTTCGATCTCACTTTCCATTGAGATCGGCATTATTAGAAGGCGCACTTTACATTTTTTAATTTATAAAATCCGATAGTTTCGCCCCATTTTCGACCCTAAAAGTAATTTAATTCCAAATACTGTCTCTGCTGTTGATTGGTTATTAGGGATCCAATGATGCCAAAACACCACAAGATGGCGCTCAAATTAGAAAAAGTACAGTCAGAGTGCAGGCCTAGTGCAGTTACTACATTGCGACTGCAGGACTGCAACCTCGGAATATAATAATACTGTAGAATGTAATTATAATCCCAATAGACACTCGTCGCGCGGCGCCCCTTGCCTGGCAGTCCCTGTAGCCCTACAGTGTACGCCTGTAACGCGAAGGTACCCTACGCGTGCAGTGTTGGGTTATAGGGTACCGGCTGACCGGACCGGTTCCTTCAGGCTGTACCATCCTTGTAATACACCAGTTGACCAGTACACTGCCTGCTGATACTGAATTGATTCAACCAAGCCGCCATTATTGGTCAACAACCAACCAGCAGACAGTACTTGGTATTAAATTACTTTAAAGGTAGAAAATGGGGCGAAATTATTGGATTTTATTAATTAAAAAATGTAAAGTGTGGCTTCTAATAATACCGATCTTACTGGAAAGATTGGGTAGATTGTTTTATAATTTCTGTAGTTTCGTTGATAATTTCGTTTTTTTTGGTTATTTTCGGGTTTTATAACTATCCTGCATAGCATCTCAATGTGCAGTTTCAATGCAGCAGGCCTATTATAGTAGTAGTAGTAGGCCTACTCTGTATATTTACAAAGTGCCGTCGCTTTTGCCTACTACAGTATATTTGTACCGGTACCGTCAATTCGTGTACTCGTGCGTCATGCCTTCCCCTTATGTATTCGAAGGCCTTCATCTGACTTTCGGATCCTTGATCCCAAGTAGCAGAAGTCCACGTCAAGTCAAGCAAGCTGGAACTATTATGCCCTTACGATCAGAAATTTTGTGAGGGCTGTCAAGGTTCACTGTCATTATTTTGGTCTGCTTTGAGTTTACAATAAGACCAACACTAGATGGATGCAACATGCTCCAATGGGTAATTGAGCCTTTGGGCTCACTCTGGTGATTCTGACAGTAGCCCTAAGTCATCAACTAGATCAGTAAGGTGCTGGATTTCCACTACTTCTTGTGACTGTGGGGGGTAGGGGTGGGGGGTGATACCATCACACCTTCTTTATTAAGATGGTCTAAGGACATGCGTAGAACATAATCAACCACAATTACAAATATGTAAGAATGGCGCAAGTGCTTCACCGTGAAGGACTCCCCATAAGACTTCGAATGGATCTGCGTCACCATCATCAGTAGACACAAATGTGGTGGAACCATCGTACAGTGATCTGATAGCTTGCAATAATTTCCTCAGGAATCCCATATGCTGCCAGCATGCTAAACATACAGTACGTCCTCGGGAGACTGAGTCGAAGCCTTTAAAGAAATCAGCAGAGATAATAGCCCGTTGCCTGTCTTTCTTTTTGATAACTCTTCGATAATCCTTCTAAGCGCTTATCGCTTCTAAGCAATAGGTTCCATGGTTCCACGACCTTTACAGAACACATTTTGGTTCCCACATAACAGTCTCTCAGCAGGATCCCTGATGCGATTTAATATAATTATGTTGTATAACTTTGCAGCAATCGAGGTCAACGAGATTTAACGAAAAGGTCTATAGGTTGTTAGGTTGTCCTTCTTTGGGGCAGGGACCAACTTATTTGTTTTTATTTCTTGGGGGGACTCTCTAATGGGGTAAATGAGCTCCAAACGTATCGGCATTATCAGCGATATCAGCATTCCTTCTGGATAATGGTAGCACCAATGTATTAGGGTTTCGCCTATGATGATTTGGCCCCTGCACATTTCAAGGCAAAATAGATAACAATATATAACATAGTTAGATACAAATGCCCTAGATAGTCTCCACTGTTTGGTCACAAGACATGGATTGCTGCGCTAACATTATTGGTAGCAATCCCTTTATGATAGGTAATAATAATTGCCATGGGGATCTCGATGTGCATACAGGGTTAATCCTGTAACAGCTTTGGCATAGGAATTGGTATGATATGTCATGTCTGCTAATGTTCTGCAGCCTGTAAGCGGATCCATTCCGCTATGTAATCCAACCACAAAATAGGGGGAGCAAATTTATCATATTGGCTACTAAGGAATCCTACAGGGCATAGCAGTAAGAGGATGATGCAAAAGAACCAGCAGGGCAGAGGATTAACCATCCACCGCAGTGAACAGAGGCCAACTAAGGGTCTAGGGAGGCAGGAACAGGGCGTGGTCAACTGGCCAATGAAAGGCCAGCACATGTCAGGGTTTTAGTAAGTGTATCGATTAGATGCCAACTATGTGTCAGCCTAATATTTTCTCCTTTCTATATATTAACGGTTATGTGGTTTACTGTCCAGTTGGCATTTTACTCAGTATAGGCGGTGAACAGTTTTTCACCATCAGCCGCAATTAATACTTTAATACTGATTGTGCTGATATCATTTACCGGTAACTATATACCAGCGACTTATTATACATCAAGTGTTAAATAAATTGGGACATTAGGACATTATTAAGACATTAGAACTCTTATTTACCGAGCCTTCGACCTTCAGTATTCCCCAACGCGGTGACGCGTATAACTTCATCAGTCTATCCGGTCGGGATCCCAGGACAACTAGGATCCTGTCACAAAGCCGGTGGTGGCCTGAACAAGATATCTTGGGAAGAGGCTACTGTAGTTGATAAACTTACATTCCTTCAACTCAGAAACACATGGACCATCTTGGGCAGCAGCAGATGTGGAAGAAGCAGCTAGGCAATGTGTTCTTGTGAAGTCTCAATCCAGCGATCGACCTTGGGACCAGGGCAAGTGTGTGGCACCATCGCGCTGCTTGCCATCATTATACAATATGCCGGCCAGTTCCAATATACAGGGGATTTAGGCTTATATTAATGATTGGAAGACAACTGTTTTCCAGACGGTGTCTGGCAAATTTGTTTTTGCCAGACTTCAAATGAGAGCAGGGTTGGCAGTGGAGTCCATGATTACACCGCACACAACCGCACACCCCGGTATGTGGGGAACAGACTGGTGCACGTGCAACTGATGGTAGTGCCACTGCCATTCCAAATTTCCCATCTGATAGTTGAAGGCCCTTGGTTGCCGATGGAATAGCACTCAGTCAGTCTCCTGGCCCTGGCCCTTGGAAGCTCTTTGTGCATGAATCTAATGAGGAATCCAGTGTAGTGATCAGGGAAGACACTGCTCTTGGCTATCGGTTCCTGCCATTGACATTTTCAAGAATGTCACTTACCATCTCATGCCATCTCCTGCCACAGCTTGACAACTTCTTCAAAGTGCAATGGCGTATCAAAGTTTCCAGGTATCGCAGCGACCAACTGACGATCGCTGCGCCCTTCCTGCACTACAGCACTAAAGACTAACTTTACCGGTAACACAATTCTTAACTAAAAGCCAGAGGCCCTAGAGTTTACTTTAGTCATGCCAATAAAATAATGAACTCCCAGCACCAATTAACTTTTAATTTAGAATATTATACTGATCTTATAAATGTCATGACACTGAGAAGAGGACCGGGAAATATCCTAAAAGACTTGAAAATAATAGATCTCAAATAGGGATATCGGTTTATGATTATTTGATATTTCATGACCAGCTCACTTAAAAAGTGGATCACCACTCGAATTTTGTCCGAATTGACTAATTTTTTCATTTTTGTGATCAGTGAATGCCATATTTTCATTTTAGGCTGTCCCTACTGATATTTGGTAACATCAATATTTTTTGACCTACAGTAGTACCTACCTCCTACCCCTACTTACTGTAAAAGGAATAATCCTACTCTAAAATTATATTTTAGCCTGTATCGCTTTAGTTGGAAACTTTTGTAGCGATTGTAAAAACTACGACTTTGTTACTGCCTAAAATATCGGTGGAAACATTATCGGCAGTTGCAAGGGCGATGATATAGTGAATTGAAACAACTGTCTTGCCCTTAAGCATCGTTTTGTACCTTTTTGAAGCGGTTTAATTATACTTATTATACTAACTAAACTAACAAACCGCAAGGCCTACTTACTGAAATAAATTAACTTTCAGTTAAATACAATATACTTGTTTGCTCTGTAAAAATTTAATTAAAAACAATCCTGCCATTTAATATGCCTAATTAACATGGTCGCGTAAGCAGTATGAATTGGAATGAAATTGTGAAATAATTTATTTAAACTATTATGTACCGGTACATTTAGATTAAATAATAATACAGTAAGTTGGCCTACAGAAATAAACATTGATATTCGGAATAGTAAAACAATAATTTATTTCATTCATTCAACTAACCAGTGAGACTCATAGCTGCAGTGAATATTAACATCCCGACGTTACTTTAGGAATAATATTAAATGTCATTGAACCCGATACCTAAACACACACACCTCCAGTCAGCCAGTTCAATGGAGAGTGAGTGAATGGATGGGGAATTAATGCTATCCTACCAGCAGCAGTCTGCCTCTTACAAGCAAGGCTGACTAAATACCTCAAGTGTTGCTGGGAAACGAGCCAACTTGGATGTTAACCAATAAATTAGCAGTATTTAATGAGAATCAATTTTTTATGCCGTTTTAATTACTTTAGATCAATTAAAGACACAATTATTAAAGCAAATCACTTGAACTAATTAAAAACTATAATAGAATGGGGAATGTGGATTACATCTGTATAATTTTTAAGTATAATTAATGAAGTCTTATACTGTAGTTATACGGTAGTTGCAGTAGATCTAAATAAATTATATCTGAATCTACAATCACATTGGACTGATGTAACTGCTGTACTGCACTTTGGCTGACTGCTGTACTGACTTGGTGGTTTTTTACGTTTTTACATTTTTTTTTTACATTGGTTTTTATTTCTTTGTGGTCGTTATTTCCGCTTTTGGCGTTTCCGTCTGCCGTTCCCTGTCCACATGGCTGACGTTTAGGGTGGGGTCATTATCCACCCAGTTCTCTGTTATGCGTGGCAACATACCTCCAAAGGGGCTGTCTAAGACGACCAGGTAGACACCATGGACGGTTGGGTGCCGTTTATGACAACCAATCTTGAGAATGCTCGGAGTACAGTGTTGGACTTGCTTTCCGATCGGGATACCTCGAAGAATTTCTCTACGAAACACTCCGGTGTTAATAAGCGGCGCAAGTTCATCGCTGACATCCTTAATATCTTCGATCTGGCCGTCTTTAAGGATCTTAGTCTGACTCCCACGTTTGTCGTGGAGGACTTTACGGCTCTTCCTCCAACTACTGTATGCCTCCATCTTCTGTTCTTGCGACATTGGTTCAGGATCTCGGTGCGTTGAAGAGCCGTGTTTCGGTTCTAGAAAGCAATCCTTCAGTCCCCCCAGTTTTATTTGCCCAGGTAGCTGCTCCTGCTAGTGGAAATTTTAAGGGCAAATGTCGTCGTGGAGCCGTCAGCTCTAGTTCCGCCTCCACTCTTACCTCCACTGGCCAGTCACTTGGTAATGTCTCAGACGCAAAGCCTCCTGCTTCTGAGCTGTTGTCTGGTGTTGAGTCTGGTGTCTCCGGTGATTCCGATGTTGTCATTGTCCGCGAGGAGTCGCCTTTTATCGATGTCGGTCCAAAAGGGTGCCCTATTTCTGGTTCTTCGGGTTTGAGGCCCTCTCCCCATCAACGCAACCGGGATAATCCGGTAGTGGGCACTGGGACCTCATCCTCCTACTCCCTGAGGGGTGTGCCGTCCAAGTCTAAACCTAAGATATTTGTTACCCGTCTTGCTCCGGTTACTTCTACTGACGACCTGGTTACTCATGTTAAAGGTAATTTTAATGTTGATGTCACCTGTGACAAAATTGCTACCAAGTTCGATGATTATGCCTCTTTCAAGGTTAGTTGCTCCGAGGAAGTTGCTCTTTCCCTGAAATCTCAGGACAACCTTAATCTCTGGCCTGAAGGCATGTTAGTTAGGGAGTTGATTCATCGGGATCCCTTTCAGTAGCTGTGGCATGCATTGCTAATACTTTGTTTCTTGTTTCCCTCATCTTTGTTTATCTCTTATAAATTTATTAACCATGGCTATTAAAATCGGAAGTTATAATTGTAACTCGGTTAGATCCCTCTCTAGTCAATTTGTAGTCAAAGAAATGGCCCGAGATTGTGACATAATCCTTCTACAAGAGACCCAGCTTACTAAACAGAGTCGGGACTTGTTGAACTCGTTATCTGCCTACCACTTTGGTTTCGGTTCCTCCCCTACTGACCTTGAGGCTGGTATCTTATCCGGCAGGCCTTCTGGTGGCCCGGGGGTGTTGTGGAGGAAATCTTTAGGTTCAACCTTCGTCCGGATCCTTGAAAGGCTCAGACCCAAGGATGATGGTTCTTTCCATTTCCTGCCTGGATGGCTCTTCTGTGATTGTTCTGAATGTTTACCTTCCCTACGAGTCTTCCGACAACCATAATGAGTATTTGGATTATCTGGGTAGAATTGCTGCTATATCCGAAACGGCCCCCTCTAATAAAGTGTGCATTATAGGGGATTTCAATGCAGATCCAACCCGCTTATTCTTCAAGGACTTGTCTAGTGTTTGTTCTGACTCCGGTCTCCACATTGCTGACTTTAATTATCTACCCAGTGATACCTTCAGACTGTGTCTGCACAGGGTCCATGATTAGTTCAATCCGGGATATTTCGGTTAACTACTCACTAACCTTCGATGATCATTTACCTCTTACAGTTGTGATCGACGGTGGCTCGCCTCCCCCCGTTGTTTCTCACAATTCCGAGATTCCCGCTGCGGCCCGCAGACCCATACCACAGTGGGAAAAAGCATCACCTTACAACCTCGGTCGTTACAGGGAGGCCTCCAACAAGTTTTTATCGCAACTGGAATTTCCACTCGATGCTGTTTCCTGCACTAACCCTCACTGTGGCGCCTCTAGTCACCTGGAGTGCATCTCCACATTCTATGATACTATTGTTGACGGTTTAGTCTCCATTGCTGAGGCAACGATTCCTACTCGGAAACCTTCTCCCTCTCCGTCCCATCCTTGCGGCATTCCCGGTTGGAATGACGAGGTCGGCACGCTTCACGAGGCAGCTCGTTCTTGTTTTCTCTACTGGCGCTCAATGGGCAGTCCTCGAGAAGGTCCCGTGTTCCGCCAGATGTGCTCCACACATTCTCAGTTCAAACGGCATTTACGAGCAGTCAAACGTAATGCGGCGACGCTACGCGCGGACAAGTTAGCTCATTCGCTTATGGATAAAGTCTGTTTTAAGTTTTGGCAAAACATTCGAAAGGAAAACTCCTCTTCCGCTCCTCCCTCGCCTGTAATCGATGATGTATCTGGTCCCCAGAATATTGCCAACTCATGGGGCGATCACTTCAGTAGTGTGTTCAACTCGATTACTCCCACCCAACACGATGATATCAAGGGTTCTTTAAAGGATATTGTTTACACAAAAGATATGGTATTTTCTATTGATGAATTGAGGCTCGGTCTCGCTCACCTAAAGTGCAATAAGTCATCCGGCCCTGATGGGCTAGTTGCGGAGCACATCATATATGCCAGTAATCATTTGTTAATTTGTTTATCTTTGTTTTTAGCACCTGTAATATTCATGGTTTTATCCCTTTGTCCTTGCTGTCATCGAATATCCTGCCCATTGTTAAGGATAAATCTGGTGACATCATGGACAAGTCTAATTATAGGCCCATTGCGACCGCCAATGTTTTAAGTAAATTGTACGAATTTTTAATATTATCTCGCATTGACCACCTTCTCTGTACCTCTGACAACCAATTTGGTTTCAAGGACTCAGTAGGAACCGAAACATGTATTTATACATTAAAGGAATTAATTAATTTCTACTTGTTGCATGGCTCTAATATTTTTCTCTGCTTTCTCGACACCTCCAAAGCGTTCGACAAAGTAGATCATGGTCTTCTTTTTAGACGCCTTTTCGAACGTAATGTTCCGTTGTTTATTTTACGCATAATTATTTTCTGGTATGCCAACCAATCTATGCAAGTTTTCTGGAATGGTTGTACGTCCGATAAATTTTATTGCTGTAATGGGGTAAGACAAGGAAGCATTACGCAGTACTCGTCTCCATTATAAGCCTCGTTGAGTTCGTCCTGTTTTGTATTTAAATATATTTCTTAAACGCAGGCTGATGATCTTTATAATAATAATAACAAGGGATGCGTTCAATATGTGAAGCCAGGTGGTTTATATAATAATAAAAGTCAACGCAGTACTCGTCTTCATTATAAGTCTCGTTGTGCTCGTCCTGTTTTGTATTTAAAAATCTTTCCTAAACAAAGACTGACGATCTTTATAATGCGTTCAATAGGCGAAGCCAGGTATGGTTTTGGTTTATAGGAATATAGTCTATGCAGCACTCATTCTTCATGAGCCCGAGTTATAGTGTGGCAATGTAGATGCAGTAGTTGCACCCGACCAGCCAGAAACTCGGAGCAATAGGCCTACTGCTTGTACAATGCGTGTCAATTTCAACACTGCCGGGCACTGGATGATGGCAGAGTGAGATTAAATAACAGGATTATTTCATCCTCGGTTACGGTTAGTCCAGTTTGCCCGTAGCGGCAGCGATACCGAAAGTCAAGGTCAACAGACAGAGGCGGCCTTGGTGGTGAGTTGTTTGATTTCAATTCCAACACTTTTCTGGGCAGCTGGGTAGACTCTGGTAGTGGGTACCTGATCTTAGAATGCCAGTCAGCTGGTTAGTCCGCATAACTTCCATTGTTGCAGTTGCCAAGTCGATGGATGGTTGGTTGGGGTAGGCCTATTGCTATTGTTGTATTGGCAGATTGGTATGTATATCTAAATCTGATTATACCAGTTGCTGGTGCCGTCGGTCGTACCAATACATAGTCTTTAATTAACATATTTAACCATTAACAAGAGTAGAAACCGCAAATGAAGAAATTCATTTTCTACCGTCGCTGACAGGAGCGTAGAAATGCGGCATAGTGCTGTCGTAGTTCAGTACCGGTACCGTACTGCATGTACTGCCGTACCGGTAGTTCTGTAGTTGGCAGTTGCTACCAGTCTGGTTCTACAGTCTGACAATAGTAGGGCGGTACGGCGCCAACAGACCCTCTAATCTAATTCAGGACCGCAGTCCAGCACTCCGGAGTCCGCACTGCAGTGCATAGCATGGCTAATTTGGGCCTACAGAATTAGGCCTGTGGGGCGAGCCACGAAGTGAGTGAGCCTTAGCATAGGGGTACCATTAATCAACCTGTGGGGCGAGCCACGAAGTGAGTGAGTCTTAGCGTAGGGGTACCATTAATCAACCTGTCGTTCTGTCGTTCTGTCGCTTTTTTTGCAGTGTTCAATTTTAAACGTTAATAACTCGGCCAATCTTCGATGAAATCTATCCAAACTTGGTACACATGTTGTTTGGCAAAAGTTTAGAAATTTTCCAAGTTGAATTTCCGTGTGGCCTTCGAGAAGCTAAGATAATAGCAGTTAATTAGTTAATTAAGTTGATTACGGTAAAAACACCATTTTCAACCTGCCTTTTAAAGGAAAATAATTATTTTACAGTATAAGATTTTAATAATTATACTTCAAAATTATACAGATGTAATCCACATACCCCATTCTATTATAGTTTTTAATTAGTTCAAGCGATTTGCTTTAATAAATGTGTCTTTAAGTGATCTAAACCTAATTAAACGGCACAATTATTGAGTACAAATTTAATCCTGCCCATTATTGGTCAAGTCTCTGCTGGTGTGGAGCTAGCTGGCTGGGAGTTGTGGCTGTAGAATAACCAGAGAGGAATTGTAATAGGCAACCAGTATTGCTATTCCAGCCCAGACAGCATTCTTTAAATCCCACATCCCACCATCCTTCCTGTATTCCAATTCCTATTGACTCTACTATAAATGTTGTATTGCTATCTCAGGTAAATGACATATATAATAACATAAATACTATCCATGGCATGGCTGTTGTGTAGGCTTATATCTGAAATAGTTTGTTCCACAATGTATTTGTCTGGTTATTTTTTAATTGGATTTTTGTAAAGTAGTAAAATTAATGTTCTTAAAAATAATTTTATTATTTTATATGTAACCAAGGAAATTAGCTACAATTTTTCGCTGCAGCTTTAAGAGTGTACATTGATTTAATATTATTTCAATACCCATATTACTACATCGGCATACGATGCGTTGGCGTTGTATCACACATCTCCACATAGATGTATCAGCAGTTACTCGCACAGTTTCGAAACTTCGCATAGTTATAACTGTATAAAGGTCGTCAGTCTGCGTTTAGGAAAAATATTTTATAACAACACAGGACGAGCGACGAGCGCAACGAGGCATATAATGAAGACGAGTACTGCGTAGACTATATTCCTATAAAAACCATACCTGGCTGCGCCTATTGAAAGCATCGGTAGTTATAAAGATCGTCAGTCTGCGTTTAGGAAATATATTTAAATACAAAACAGGACGAGCACAACGAGGCTTATAAAGAAGACGAGGACTACGTTGACTATATTATTATATAAAGCACCTGGCTTCACACATTGATCGCATCCCTAGTTATTATTATTATAAAGATCGTCCTAGCCTGCGTTTAAGAAATATATTTAAATACACAACAGGACGAACGCAACGAGGCTTATAATAAAAACGAGTACTGCGTTTATTATATTCCTATAAACCACCTGGCTTTGCATATTGAACGTGCGATTGGAAATAAGTTCGTGGTACCCTTCCGTGGGTGGTAGATGTCGCGGTTATGTATTGGTGGGTAGGAAGGGTGGGGGGGGGGGGTGCAGATTAAAAGGGCTGAACACGTACTGTACCCCTTTCTTTAATTGATTGATGGTGTGGGTAAATTTCTCAAATACTGATTTTGTGATACAGTCGCTCAGTTTTAATTTGTATCTCATAACTGGGCCTCGTGCTGCGCGAAGGCCCCACGAACGTGTAATTTCGTAATTTGCTAGAAACCCAGCTGATTTATTCTCCTAGCAACCTGCTGATGTCAAGCGTTATAATTTTGGATAAATAAATTTATTATAACTGCAAGACAGTTACACTGGTGAGGCTGCACGAAGGCCCCAAGCAAATTAAACTTGGAAAATTTCTAAACTTTTGACAGACTATTTGTGTACCAAGTTTGGTTTCATTTCATTGAGGATTGATCGAGTTATGAACGTTCAAAATTGAATACCGCAAAAAAAGCGACAGAACGACAGAACGACAGGTTGATTAATGTTACCCCTACGCTAAGGCTCACTCACTTCGTGGCTCGCCCCACAGGTTGATTAATGTTACCACTACGCTAAGGCTCACTCACTTCGTGGCTCGCCCCACATCACTAAAAATTAAAACTGACTTCGGAAATAAAATCAGCGACCAAAAACCACAACAAATAAGTTTTAGCTAGGTGGTATGATGTCCTTTATTTTGACTGACAGATCGTAGAGACAGACATAGAGAGGTAATAATTGTTGTTAAAAGTGAAAACTGACGTTTGGAATGAAATCAGCGACCAGGAATACCCCCATAACATAACTTTTACCTAGAATGAATGCTTTTGTTAAGTTTTGACAGACAAATCGTCAGAAACACAATCCCAGACAGACAGATTTCACAGACACGAAGAGTAAGGCTAACATGATCACTCATAACTTTTGAACTACATTAGGTATTAACAAACAGTTTGAAGTTTAGAAAGTTGAAGTATTTTTTTCTGAATTAGTCAACTACCCCCCCCCCCCTTAACAAACAGTTTGCAGTGATTATTTGGATAACTTCCTTTAGTTAAAAGTGGTGAATCTCTTTGTCGTTACTGGTGGCAGATTATCTATCTCTGTTATACTGTTGTTTGATTGGTTTGACAGCAGTTACAGGGCCCCGTGGGTAGCAAAGAATGTTATAATATGCCAGTGATATGTATTTTGGAGGGGGGGGGGGGGGGGGGGGGGGGGGTGCAGAAAGAGAATGAACTTTTTTATTTACTTGAATTTAAAGGGGGGGGGGGGGGGGGGGGGGTGGTAGCGAAGCGACCACAAATACAACTTCACATTGTGATGTTTCCGCAGCCTAAAATTGAGTGGAAATGTTTAGGAATGGCCAATCCAATTTCTTTACAAAAAAAGTCACCAAGATGGCACTTTAGCGGCCAAAAGGGCCTATTTGCCAAAAAGGGTAGGCCTACTTCTTGTAACAATATCTGAATATTGCTGTTATTGAGTTCAAATTTCGTGAATCGGTTTAATTCATGATTGCATCCAATGCTATCGAGCAATTATGGCAAAAATTTATTGTAGCCGTAGCCATTTTATAAACAAAAAGGCCTAAAAAGGGCCGTTTTGGGGCCTTTTCGCTCTCAAATGGCCCTGTGAAGCATTTTTAGGTAAAATTGCTTGATAGCCATAGAGACAAGCATATATTTGAAGCTCTGTTCCAAATTTCAACTGATTTCATTAACTGATTTCGAGAATTAATATAGTTTTTCGAGAAAAAATACATTCTCTGCGATTTAAATGGGTTTAAGAAAAATGCAAAGTTTACCGCTAATTTAGATAAATATCTTCTTTCTTTGTTCGAGTATAACTTTGTCAAATCCTTTTATCATTTCGTTTGAAATTCAACGAAATTTTTTATCATAGCTAAAAATATATACTGTGACATACAGCATGTATATATATATACTTCAGCATATATGTAGCATTTATATACAACCATTTACCAATTTTATTCATTTATATCTGGACCTTGGGAGCTTTTTTGGTGAAGAGGGCCTTATTGAGTTATTCGATTGAAATTATCGAAAAGATATGAGAAAGCTGCTTGCAAACTTGAAATCGCATTAATAGCGATGAAGACATATCCAAATAATTTTACTATTTGAATGTCATTATTATACAAAAAATACAATAAAAAATACATTCTTTAATTTTTGGAGGTCCCATTTTACAATGTGGCCCCGAGGCCGAGGCCATGGCCTTGTTAGCCTAGGCGGTAATCAGGCCCTGCTTACGGAGGCGAGTAGACATAGAGGCAATAAACCAACGTTGCCGAGTTTTATGTAACTACCGCTATGATTATTTTTAACCGATAATGGATCAATGAGACCGCCAGTGGAATCAGGACTGAATGAAAAACCTATTTACTAATTGTGGAGGGGGACATTATCACCGATTCTAAAAAGTGGGGGGAGGGGGGGGGGGGGGGGGGGGGGGGGGGGGGGTCCCCCCTAGGATTTCCACCACTGACAGGGTTAGACTTTCCATCAGTCATCTGTTTATCGGTAGTGTTCCGAATAAGTTACTCTTCAACTAGCCCGGGTATGAATAATATTAGTTTCGGTGGAATTATTTGTTGTGGCAAATAATTAGGGTTATACTGTAAATTTCCTATATTATTTTAATCCTGGAGAAGTGAGTTTCGATTTAATTTGAACCCTGCAAAGGCTCCAAAATTTGACTACACACCTCAAGTAATGTGACAAGCTTTAACCCTGAAGAAGAACAAGAACTTCAGGCAGGTATCTCCGAAAGCAGTAATTATTTCATGGTACCTCTCAACAGAGAGATCTCACACTTGTTCTCATTGAGAACAAGGATAATCTCCTCACGAGCCACCCTAAAGGTGATTAAATCACTGAGAACCTGTTTCCAATGCCCACCCGAGCACATGTCATCAATGAAGGCAACGTTCAGTCTTTTTCTTTTATTTGTTGTATATATTTTTCAATTCCAGTGGTATATTGATGTTATTATCCGTTTAATTTTGCAATATTTAATATTTGTTATTTATTTTGTATGTTATTTAATGTTATATATGTTATAAATGTTATAATGCACTTAATTTTTAAATATTTTCTAGGTTACGCGGGAGCAACAGGGATTAATGGTGAAGCTTACTCATCGTGACTCATGGTGACTCATCGATTTGTAATTAAAATCAATGGATACGGAAATACAATAACATTTATGGTTAACATAAATAAAATCTTTTTAAATTTCAAATCAATCCATAAATTACAAAGAACAATGTTAGCCATTTATTACGGAATATTAATTTTATTTGTTTTTCTAACTCTTTCCTTAATACTAGCCGCGTACATTTGGAGTACACATCGCATGTATGATCACATTCCATGCCCTCAAAGAGATAACTTCCTCCTCGGGAATTTATTAACTATTGTACGACTTGTACGCCAAGGTTACGTATTCCAGGATATTTTACTAAAGTTTGCTACTAGTAGCGAGAGATATCAAAACATGTTTGTTATCTGGTTGGCCTGGAAACCATTGCTCATTTGTCTCGACGATAAAGGTGTAAAGGATATGTTGATGTCGAAACATGCTTACTGCAAACCGCAAGAATTTTACAGCGGGATCTCTTACATAGCTGGCAATCGTTTCCTCGGCAATGGGCTTCTTACTATAAAAGACTACGAACCTTGGCACAAACGCAGGTTATTAATCGATCCAGCCTTCGGACAAAAAATGTTATTGAAATTAGTGCCAGTTGTTAATCAGTACATGGAGGTGCTCTGTAATAAACTTCAACACTTGGTCAACACGGGGTGCAAAATTAATCTTCTGCACGAAATCAATCTAACAAATTTAGATATTATAGCTAAAATTACTTTCGGTATTGATATGAATTCACTAGCGCAGCCAAACAATCCGTATACGACAGCCACGATGAAAATATTAGAAACTTTGCCTCTCAGTTTACGCGACACATTTTTTAAATACAATCCATTCCATCCTATGAAAAAGACAATCAAACAAGATATCGAAACGCTCAGAAATTTGATTAGGGAATGTATTTGTGAGAGACAACAAGCAAATGAGAGCGAGGAAGGAGTAGAATGGGATCTTCTACAAGGTATACTTGATGGGCCTGCTAAATATAGCCAAGAATTTGAAGTAGAAGATTTAGTGGACGAACTTTGCACAATCCTAGTTGCGGGTCAGGAAACTACTTCGAATCTAGTAGCTTTCGCCATGATGGAGATACAGCATAACGATGTTGTCAAGGCCAGCATTTTGGAAGAGATTAATCAAGTTTTACCTGACAGTGATAAGGTTATTACTTACAAAGATATTCCTAAGTTTACCTATATCAATCAGGTATTAAAAGAGAGTTTAAGATTGTACTCTACAGCTCAAGGCACGGTTAGACAGGTAGTAAATAAAAACAGTATTATTAGTGGGTTTACAGTGCCCCAGAATAGCACGATCATGTGCTCGACTTACGTGATGTGTCGAATGGAAAAGTATTTCACTGCTCCTCTGGAATTCATACCAGATCGCTTCGCAGAAAAGAACAAAACATCTGTTAATTACAACGCATATTTCCCGTTCTCAAAAGGACCACGGTGTTGCATCGGCCAGAAATTTGCAATGGTTGAGGCTGTTGCTATTATTGTCACATTGTTCAGGCAACCCTTCGAATTTCAGATGGACAATGGCCAATATTCTGAGATAACAAGGTTAATACATGTGATTGATACAGGTACAATACGCCCGAAATGGGGGGCCGTTGGCACATTGCGTCGTAAATGTGGCACAGAAGAGTAATTAGATTACAGTTACAGATAGTTACAATTTCGACTACTGTATCTGGAAGTGGGCTTTTGTCGGTATCATCTTGGGCAGAGATCACTCACTGTCTTACGAGATGTACCCACAAGATCAGTACATATGAAGAAGTTAATACTAAAACATAAGACAAACTGAAACAAGCCCGAAACAACATGACAAAATCTGAAACAACCTCATACAATCTCTGACAAACATAAAATCTGGCATTTAATGAACGTAGATTCTTTTATGAACGATGTACTACTTACTAAATTGGATACGTATGCACGGACTTACAATTTTTACATAATAAGCACGAACTTAGATATTTGGCACTAATATTAATCCTAGACATAAACTTAGATCCTAGAGACGAGAGACTGAATTATTGGAGATTGAAGGGTAAATCGGTATTTCAAATAAAGTGTAATATATTAACACAACAAATTTATTTCCACTAAAAATAATCATTCGTCCACTATATTTTTCCTTCAATAAAAACAATTATTCTATCACTAAAGATAATTATTATTCCCCACTAATTATAATTTGATTTCCACTAAAAAAAAATATCTATGTACTATTTTTAATTTTGTATCCACCAAATATAATTACATTTCACAATACAAGATCATTTCAATTTTAACCAGTACTAAAGAATATTCAATTTCTAGTCTCGAGTTAATTAAAAAAGTCCCAATTGGAGATTCATTCTATTGTTAATATTCACAGGTTCGTGGGGCCATCGCGCAGGACGAGGCTCAGTTATTAGATACAGATTAAAATTGAGCAATTCTATCCCAAAATCGGTACTTAAGAAATTTAAATAAATTATTAAGAAAATTTAACCAAACTTTTACTTAAAAAAAACTTTCGCATTGGCAGCTTGGCATCGATGTCATAGTAGTCCACAGTCAAACTACTCAAAAACTCGATGCATTCTTCAATCCTCGGGTCT
Organism: Nemertoderma westbladi; assembly: GCA_032718475.1. Lineage (NCBI taxonomy): Eukaryota > Metazoa > Xenacoelomorpha > Nemertodermatida > Nemertodermatidae > Nemertoderma > Nemertoderma westbladi. The sequence continues at coordinate 9,443 of JAUCBJ010000651.1, read as the reverse complement.
CGCTCATCGGTTAGTCCAGTTTGCCCGCAGCGCTAGCTCAGTAGCGATACCAAAAGTCGAGGTCGCCAACGACACTGCAACAGACAGAGGCGGTGGCTTTGATGGGGAGTTGTTTGAGTACCGGTACAATTCCAACTACTACTAGAATCGGCATGCTGCATTGCAGCTGCATTTTTAAGAATGCTGTGCCGGCTTGTCGACAAAATTGCGCCGCCACAACTCCCTATCACCCATGACATTTGCTAGATCATCCGCATCTTCAAGGCCAGTGTCCTTTAAGATGCGTCTCAAGAAAGTCATGGGCTGTCCATCATGCTTATTCACTCCATGAGGCTGCCAAAGTACACGATTATCCACTGGCTGGTCCTCACGGACAAAGTAATGTCCTGCAAAGCGGAGGCGACTTTGTTCTAGTGTCAAGCTTGGGGGAACCAATGAGACACCTCCAATGTTATATAGTGTCTGGTTGGAGATATGTACATTGTACTTGACACAATGAACACGGCGTAGCATTCTTGTGAATGTGCCATCCAGAGATTTGGTGTCCTCAGCAGTTAGAGCCCTGCATGGACTCCCATAGAGGAGTACTGGAACTACTGCTGCTCTAATTAATCGGACCTTAAGTTTCCGATTAATTCTCGATGACTTCCAAATCCTGGAAAGCCTATTCAAGGCTGCCCATGCCTTTCCCTTACGTATTCGAAAGTCCTCACCTGACTTCCGGATCCAAGATCCCAGGTAACAGAAGTCGTCCACATGCTCAAGCGTACCATCCTTTGAGCTTATGCTCATCCGATCAGAGACTTGCTGAGAACTTTCAAAGTTAACTGTCAAAATTTTGGTCTTTCTGGAGTTAATAAAATCATCATCATTATGATGATCTAAGGACATGCGTAGAACATAGTCAACCACAATTATGAACAAGAATGGTGCAAGTGTATCTCCCTGGAGGACGCCCCATAACACTTCAAATGGTTCTGTGTCACCGTCAACAGTATACACAAATGTTGTCGAACCATCGTATACTGATCTGATTGCTGCAATAATTTCATGAGGAATCCCATATAATGAAAGTATGCTGAACATACGTGAGCGGGAGACTGAATCAAAGGCCTTGAAGAAGTAAACAAAGATAACAGCCAGATGCCTGTCTTTCTTTTTTGATAACTCTTCAATTATCCTTATAAGTGCCAAAATGGGCTCCATGGTCCCACGACCTTTACGGAACCCATTCTGATTTCCACGGAGCAGTCTCTCAATGGGATCCCTGATGCGATGTTCGGTACATGTCTACTATGATGGGATAGATGAGCTTTAAACACTCAGGTATTTTAAAGACTCGGGGGGGGGGACACCATCTACTCCACTGGCACGATTGGTCTCAATGCTCTTTGCAGCAGCCTTCACTTCTGCAAAGGAGATATCGCCAATGGGAATATCTGGGAGTACAGATTCAGACAATTTTACTTCTATAAAGTTATCAGGCAATACCCTGTCATTATTGAGGAGCTTTTCAAAGTGGGCCTTCCAACCATTGAGGCGATCGGCTGGTGATTCAACCTTAACCTTGGTGGTTGGTTGGCTTTTCCGCCCAGTATGCAAGTTGATCGATTTCCATGCCTGGGATTATTGCCTGCTGTCGTTAGCATCATTGATGGCATCAACCTGTTGGTTTATTAGCTCCTGCAGATTAACAGAGTACTGCCTGTTCAGGGACCTAGATGCAGCCTTAACTGCATTCTTGGCCGCTGTAGTCTGTTTGAGTCGGGACTCTTTCTGCGTCTTATATAGGTCATTTCGGCACTTCTGGATTTTGTTGTCAGTCCAGGGGGCCCTTTTCCTGTTTCGAGGGTATACAGAAACTGTTTCTGCAGCTGCTAACCTAACTGCTTCTGTGAAGGCAGTATAGCCCTCTCACAGTGATCTGCCGCCTCAGAGGCAAGAACCTCATACCTGTTGCTCAGCTGTAGTGTGAAGCTGGATCTCACACTTGGCTGTTGCAACAGAGAGGACGAGTCATGCCGCGGCAAGGCAGGTTTCGTTGTTCTGCTAGCACGCAGACTAAGTCTTCCCTTGGCCACAATAAGGCGGTGATCACTGGAGAAGGGTCGCAGTGTAAATGCATTACAGTCTTGTATAGAGCTCCTGTACTTCCTACGAAACAGAATATGGTCTATCAGGGACTTGTGACCACTGGGTCCACTATGAGTAGAGCAGCAGTAGTTCCAGTACTCCTCCATGGGAGTCCATGCTGGGCTCTAACTGCTGAGGACACCAAATATCTGGATGGCACATTCACAAGAATGCTACGCCAGGTTCATTGTGTCAAGTACAATGCTCACATCTCCAACCAGACACTATATAACATTGGAGGTGTCTCATTGGTTCCCCCAAGCTTAACACTAGAACAAAATCGCCTCCGCTTTGCAGGACATTGCTTTCGCCGTGAGGACCAGCCAGTGCATAATCTTGTACTTTGGCAGCCTCATGGAGCGAATAAGCATGGTGGACAGCCCATGACTTTCTTGAGACGCATCTTAAAGGATACTGGCCTTGAAGATGCGGATGATCTAGCAAATGTCATGGGTGATAGGGAGTTGTGGCGGTGCAATTTTGTCGATAAGCCGGCACAGCATTCTTAAAAATGCAGCTGCAATGCAACATGCCATCCTAGTAGTAGTCCACTATGAGTCCATAGCTTTCCAGTTCGTGTTACAATTCCAAAACGTTGTTGGGTATTGCAGTATTGGGCTGTTGGGGTACCTAGTGCAGTAGTGGATACCGAAACATGGAATAAAGGTCAGCTGGTACAACCTGACAATATGTCAGTCAGTCTTAAGTCCGCATAACTTAAAAACTTCCATGGATGCATGGTTGCCGTTGCCGTTGCCGTTGCCGAGCCGAGCCGATTGGTAGGTGGCGCCAATGACCTGAAGACGGTACCGGTAACTCTGTACCACTGTGATAGTACCGGTACCGTACTGTAAAACATGTTTAATAAGTTCGTACTCTGAACCCTGAAATCTGGAAATGCCGGAATGGCTGAAGAAAGTGAAATAGGCCTACCACACTTCCCAAGGCCACATTATTGCTGCATTGTACCGGTATTGCTGAATTTCAAACCCACCTGATATATTCTGCAGTCTCCTAGCAACCAGCTGATGCGAAGCCTAATAATTTTTGGATAAATAAATTTATTATAACTTCAAGACAGTTACACAGATGCTGCACGAAGACCCCACGCAAATTCAACTTGGAAAATTTATAAACTTTTGCCTTTTACCGGACTACATATGTACCAAGTTTGGATATGATTTATCGATATCGTTATTAACGTTTAAAATGGGACACAACAGAACAACAGATCAACAGAACAACAGAGCAACAGACACACCGATTGAGTTAGTGGTACCCGTATGCTAAGCTCGCTTACTTTCGTGGCTCGCCCATCATTAGATCTAAGTTCTCGTCTGGGATCCATGTTCGTTTCTCATGTTTTGTCTGTCATCGTTACTATGAAAATATACTCAAAAATCGCAATATTGGCCTGTTGTATTGAATTCATATCGGGTGATCAATAGATTATCGAATATTTTGGCGATTAATAGTGCTGTTTTTTGGCTACCATTATGATTCATTTTTTTTTATATATTATGCAGGTGCACTTTTATATGTATCCTTTTAATTTGTTTACCTATAAATGACATTTTATTTATGATTTTGGTGGTCTATAATATTAAAAATAATTTTACCCTTTCAAGAAAAATTAAGTGATATTTATATTTATCGTTATTCTACCAAAGTTTCTATGAGTAGTATAGTACTGTAGTGCTCTTTGTAATTTGTTGTTGCGGAATTTTACTTAATTAATTAATGTATTTATTAATATAATCTACTAAATGGTTAATGTCCGCGTATAAAATGCCTGGCAACAGCTACATATTATTTTTGTTAATATTTTCTGCATGTTTAATGTTTATGGAAGGCCGTATTGGGGAATATATAATTTAAGAAATCTGCTGTGCAATTAATCTCAGGAGTTATATATTTTATTATTTATATATTTATATATTTTTATATATATATTATATATATATATTATATATATATACAGTATTATATTTATTTATAATTTTGAGTTGAACGAATTATGTTTTTGACAGACCAATATCAAGCAAGTAAAATTATTTGGAAACAGAGAAACAACATGTTCCTATCTGTTCAACCATAAGTAGTCATCGTTTTATTTAAGCAGGGACACAAAGCGTAACCCTGTTTAAATACTGCAAGTAAAATTATCACATTGGTTACATTTTTGCATATGTGTTTCGCCGGGATTTGGCTCATCAGCTACACTAACCCGTGCAGGTCACATGTTAATCAAACTAACTACACCAAATCCCAGCTAAACACACACACATACATATTATATTTATATAATACATTTATATATAATTTATACATACATAATATATTTATATTTATATTGTATGTATTTATATATATTATATTAGAAATTATCTATATAAAATAAATATTTCTAGGAGTTTTGTACGGAGCCCCTAAAGGGAAATGTGAAAATAAATTTTTTTTTGCTAACTCGTGCGAACGACTTAGTATGCCGTGCGAACGACTTACTAAGTCGTGCAAACGACTTACTAAGTCGTTCGCACGACATACTAAGTCGTTCGCACGATTTAGCGAAAAAAAAAATTTTCTCATGTCACTTTAGGGGCTCCGTAGTTTTGTATATTAGTGTATAGTATAATAGTGCAGTCCAAATCAACATCAGAGAGCCATAGGATTCGATCAGAACGAGCTCCAAACGCTTTCTAACAAACAATCCAACAACTTAAAACAACTTCCATCAAATTCAGGAAATTTACAACAAAATCAAGAAGCTTCCAATGACCTTTCAATCACCATGTACTAAACAGATTAATAATCATGTTTATCTAAACACCAATCAATCAACCGTTTTGTGCTTTCTATAATTAAAACTCTCTAAATTAAAATTAATCTATTGACAGACCCCATATTAAATTATCTATTTTATTGTTCGCTATATAAATATGTAATATTATTATTATTAACTAATGGGAGAATCTTTTAGGTCCATTAAAACAGTAAAAATACCTGTTCACTACCAGGAAGATAACCTTCCACAGTAAACTCGTTCTCACTCTGTTTCCTAAGTTACCTTGGTTTTCATATGTCGAAAGGTTATACTATAAATGCCTAGGTTGAGCTAGAGTGCCACATTTAAAGCCCTTTATGGGAGGGAAGCTCTAACTAGGGACCGAACCGGGGCCTCCTGCTTGTCCCCAATAGAATAACTGGCTGTCATTTCTTGTATTTTTCTGAGGATTTATTTTTATCCCTGGCTGTTGCGAAATAAAGTTGTGAAAATATTGCTGTAATTGTGGTAAGGCATTAGAAATATTTTGAATATAATTATTTTAGTGTTTTCTTATTATTTATTTGTCTTATTGTTGCCATTTTGCTAGTGACTATATTGCAGTTTCATTTATTTGTTCTTTTCAGAATATTTTGTTGTGCTTAAGGACCCCAAGATAGATAGATATATGTTTAAAGTTGAATGATCGATTATATTATTAATGTGTTTAAATATGTGCCATTCATTTAGGGTTTTATAGTGTTGTGGTCAGTAGTAGGCCTACAGGTAATAGTTTTGTTTTTGTGAATTTATTATTATTATTATTATTAGTTGGTGTCGTACATTAAACAATAAGAAAATTGCACAGTACAATACACATAATTAAAGCAAAAAAAAAATAAATAAAAAATTAGAAGGTTTGTGGGAGAATTTATTTTAATTTTAATTTGTTAGTATTTTGAAAACTGAATTTGTTGATTAATCAAAACAATATAAAATATTAGGCTGATTCCGAATCTGAAATCAATTTTTCGTTGTCTCATTCCTTAGTTATTCCAAATTTTGTAACTTTCAACTTAAAATTTATAAGTTGTAATTTTTGTGCGATGAAAAAAACAAAAACGGCTATAAGAATCAATAATTTGGGAAATATTTTGCTAGAATCGGAATCAGAAATTGGCTTAAAAATTGATGTTAAAAATGCATTTTAAATTTTTCGTTGAAATTTATAAATTTTCGAAAAACTTTATTATGAATCAAAGTATCGAAAGACAGATTTCAGTTTAAAAATCAACCTAAAAAACATTCAATTATTTTCTATATTTTTGAAAATTGTTCAAATGTGTCGGATTTAACCCCCTCCGCTTCCCTTAAGGTAATAAATTTATTCCGAATTGATTTATATTATATCTTTATTTTTCTCGACGGCATATGACATCAGGCTATTATTCTACAAGAGAGGTAATTTATATATTTTTTGTATGTATTGATGTATTTTTGTATTGATGTATTTTTGTATTAATGTATTCTTGTATTGATGTATTTTTGTATTGATGCATTTTTTTATTGATGTATTTTTGTATTGATGTATTTTTGTATTGTTCGACAACATTTGTGTCTAAAGACCAAAATTTTTACAGTTAACTTTCAAAGTCCTCAGCAAGTCTCTGACTGGATGAGCATAATCTCAAAGGATGGTATGCTTGAGCATGTGGACGACTTCTGTTACCTGGGATCATGGATCCGGAAGTCAGCTGAGGACCTTCGAATACGTAAGGGAAAGGCATGGACAGCCTTGAATAGGCTTTCTAGGATTTGGAAATCACATAGAATTAATCGGAAACTTAAGGTCCAATTATTTAGAGCAGCAGTAGTTGACAGTAATCCTCTATGGGAGTCCATGCTGGGTTCTAACTGCTGAGGACACCAAATCTCTGGATGGCACATTCACAAGAATGCTACGCCGGGTTCATTGTGTCAAGTACAATGCACACATCTATAACCAGACACTTTATAACATTGGAGGTGTTTCATTGGTTCCCCCAATCTTGACACTAGAAGAAAGCCACCTCCGCTTTGCAGGACATTGCTTTCGCCGTGAGGACCAGCCAGTGCATAAGTTGTGCTTTGGCAGCCTCATGGGGTGAATAAGCATACATTCTTGTACTAGAAAATTACAAGCACGGAGCTAAGGAAAATTAAACACACTTTGACTCATCAGTTCATTGGTTTACCTAGTTAAAAGTCATATGTCTTAATTAAATCCCCATTACCATGGCAACTAGAGTTTTCTAGAACTCCTCGGTTTTACATTAAGATCAAGGTGTGGTTCCAGGTGACACAAATTGACTTCAAGGAAGAGTAGTTGATGTTGAGTTGAGTAGTTGATGGTTCATTGAGTAGTTGATGTCCAAAATTAAAGATGTATTTTTGTTAAAACATCAGTTTGCAGTGGTTGTCTCGGAAACTGATAAATATAACAACGTTACTTGGATGCAGAATAAGTGATATAGTGGGGGTAGGGGTTGATCCCAAGTCGTAATATCTTAATGTTATGGTTTAAATAATCATTTTATAAATTTGAACATCTGTTTAGCCTGGTTGCCCTGGTAACTAAATTTTCTAATTGACTTCAATAAGCGCAACTATTGTCCTTATCATTGAGTTGAAAAACTTCAAGTTTCGATCTATTATGGTTGTTGTACAAATAGAGATCCACGAAGCTAAGGAAAATCAACTACTTTCGCTAAGAAAGATTTTCCTTAGCTGAGATGGTCTATTCATAGTGGGCTATTTTACTTGTGTGAGGCAGATTTGGTTTTTTTTGACCCCCGGCAAATCTAGCCTTTAAAAGTACCCTGAAAATTTGCATGTATATACTACTCGTCGAGGCGCATCTTTTGGACTGGGTCTCATATCCAGGAAAAATCTGGTTTCCATGGCAACGGACTTCAAAAAAAGTCTATGTATTTCAAGTCAATATTTATAACTCTGTTTGTAGGAAAACTATAATAGATATAAACTTGGGGTTTCTCAACTCAACTATAAGGTCCATAGCAGAGCCGATTGAGGTTCAATAGAAAATCCAGTTGCCTTGGCAACCGGGCTAAACAGATGTTAAAATTTATAAAATGTTAATTTGAAGCCTAAGGTTAAGGTGTTATTGTTCGCGCTTTTAAGACCTTTGGCAGTTTAACCCGCCAAATCTATATGTCTTCTAGGTTATAAATCTACTCCAGCCTATGCCAAGTATTGAACACCTATAATAATTCTAACATTAGCCAAAGCCAGTCTGTGCGCGACCATTCACCCGCTGGATATACCCGGGAGACTGGATTTGGATGCTTTAATTTGATTGCGGTGCAGGCCTACCGTACTATTCGATTGATCGTTAATATATAATCTCTGACGAATATTATTCACTTTCGGGAAATATTAGCAGTTCCTTTAGGACGTGGCGCTCTATCTATTTAAACAGAGCTATGACTTACACTATACACAACGGTATGTCTTATAGATCACCAAAGTGCATTCTTTAGGAAATGCTTTGTTACTCGGTCAAGCACACACAGACTATTGCACACAACTGCACACTGAATTGCCGACATTCACTGATTTTAATCATATATAAAGAGAACAGCAACCAACATTTGTAGGGCCTATTAAGTAGCATTGAACTCACTACAAACCACAATAATGTATGTCGCAAATTGTTATATGTAACCGGTCTCTCTAACCTTAGTGTATCAAGAAGATTGGGTTTCGGATCGTTATCAATATTCTTCCCAATAATAATATGTAAACGAATGATACAATCAACAACACAGTAAATAGCAGTAAATAATGCAAGTGTACTTAACTAAGTTGACCAAGGTGCAAAATCGAGGTGCTGTAGTCAGTACCGAGATAACAGTTTGATGATCTTATAATTAAAGACGCTCTAATGTCAGAAAACATTCCCCGGCCGGTGTTCTTAGGCGTGGGGGAAACGTCAGTACTGAATCATGGGATTCTGCTGTACAGCTTTTTACACAAAGGGAAAATCTCTGATTGGTCGAACTGACGTGGACACAGCTGATAGATGTCGTCATTTGAGCTGAGCAGAACAAAGAACCAAGGCTCCGTGCAGAGGCTCCACGTGTACAGCTCAGCTATTAGCTGTCGTCTTAGTAACTACACTGTTCCAAGAGTATTTCGGCTTTTACGTCATGGAATTGCGGATTATGTCCGCTAAAGTACACATACAGAAGAAATTACTTTTATGTCCTCTAAAACACCAGTACAGTAAGGACACGGCCCTTTTATGCCTGGTAAACCAACTACAGAGTACTTCACGGGGAAAATAACCGGCTAATTACGCAAAAGCCTTTACACCGCTCCCAGAAAATGGGATTTAAGTCTATAAAATATAACAAATCACAGTTTCTAAAATATAAAAATACTCTAAACAGTTAGTCTTTCTTACGCGGACGGCGTTTACACAGCTTTTTGAGGCTAGCAAGAGTCCTTTTCTCTTTGGGGCGAGCCACTTTACTAGGAGGGCTGT
>JAUCBJ010000650.1:0-56646 GCA_032718475.1 Nemertoderma westbladi | reverse complement strand
ATGCATAGAACATAGTCAACCACAATTATGAACAACAATGGCGCAAGTGTGTCTCCTTGGAGGACTCCCATAATACTTCAAATGGTTCTGTGTCACCATCAACAGTAGACACAAATGTTTTCGAACCATCGTATGTGCAACTTTGTTGAGAATCTGGCATATCATTCTTAATTCATGCTGCATTGGGCTTGCCATTGTGGATTGCATGATGGTGACAAAATATTTTTGTTCAGCTGGCAATGCATCTCAATGTGCAGTTTCAATGCAGCAGGCCGATCATAGTAGTGGTATATATTGCATAATGTATACACTATAAAACATTGCAAGTCACTACCATCCAGGTACCAGAGTAAGAGGCCAGCATGGACTGCGATAGAACCTTTAAAGGAGGTACTTAGCTGGTTATTGATAATATTTTATATCATGACAATTTTTACAATCATGGAAGACAAATGTTATACAAGTTCATATCAATTAAGATCAAATGTAGATCCAAGGAATGAGAAATCATTCATTAATGATAAACCTCTTTCCCATATATCTAAGGGGATAGAGGAAGGATATATAATAGAGAACCTTGTAAACCATGTATGCATATTGCATAATAACTTGTTAAGAACCTTATAACACCAACACCAGGGCAATTTAGTTGACATAATATTTTATTTCCTTAGTACCATGGGCTGGAATATTCAGCCAACCATGCCACACTCAATTCCTGGGAGATGTTGATTTACGTCATCAAACAAATATCAACAAATTTATTGAATGCGCCTCAGGGTGCAGCCTGAAGGAAAAATGTAAGGCATTTGTGTGGGCATGGGAAACTCCTAGATTTTGTGGTTTTGAAACAACAGAAAATCCAACCACCAAACTTGTTGATGTCATAAATACATACCAAGATAATGTTGCTTTCTTCGACAAAGTGGATACAGATCATTTCATGTGTAAGTTATTATATATATTTTTTAATATTTATTTTATATTTTTAATATTTATATTATACTAGCAGGCAATACCCGAGGCATGTTACCCGGTATTTCCTGCTACCGGCATAGGCCTACTGGCGTACTGGTACCGGTATAGGCCTACTGACGTACCGGTACTTAGTACCGGTACCGAACGTGAATTAAACTTTTCGAAAAGTGGCCTATAACGACCGCTGGTTAAAGTTATACACACATGCCAAGTTCCAGCGCAATCCCTCTGCCCGTTTTGGAGGAGTTCGAACACAGAGAGAGAGAGATAGAGAATTTGATTTTTATAGGTATAGATGATTATTTTTCACTCAGTGCAGGGGCTTCACTCCAAATGTTTTATTATAAATAACTTTTGTATGGTATGGTATCAGAACTAGGCCCAGCTGAAATCTGGAAACCAATAACTAAATAATTTGATAATGATTATTAATATTATTGGATATTTAATGTTATATTCTATGGTCGTAATTTCCCTGATAAAAATTTGTAGAACTGTATATCAATTAGTGGGTGGTGGTTGTGATGAGTCATAGTTAATATTCAATAGCCAAACACTTTACTCCTGAAGATGGCACCAAAGTTAAAATTATTCTCTTCATCTGTGCCTCAACAAGAGCCTACCATCTCGAAATAGTTAATGATTATATTGTAATATATTAGTTGATGATGATAGTGCTGTTTGTCCCACTTGACAGTATGTAACTTCTTGTCTTGATAACCTACATTTCCACATGGAGAGATTCATACTGATAAAGCTAAATCCTTACTTAATTATCCACCATGCATTTCCCAAACCACCAGGACAATCACCATATATCTTCGAAGGAATGATCTCGGGCAACATCTATGTTGCTAAATAATCTGATACAAACTGGTTATAATATAATGACCACTTCAGCAGTTATTTTCGAATGGAAAGGTGGGCCGTCCGTCACCCTCGGCCTGTGGCTGGCCGGCAATTTCGGTACTCCGACCGCCGTCGTGCGTCGACTCGTCCCTCCCTCGTGGTTGATGGCCGCCCTCCGCTTGGGGTACCGGATCGTCCCTCGTTGGTGAATCCAGTGTCACAGGTCGATACCGTCACGTTGCGGCCTCACGGATCGTTTGGTTGGTGTCATCCGGGGTCCGCGGCGGCGTCCTCTCTCCCTCTGATAATTTGGTTTCTCCTTGGCTCATCCTCTCCTCTTAGCAGTCACAGTTCGATGGCAGTTGGCTATTGTTTTACTGTGACGGGATCAGAGATCCCGACCGGGTAGGTTGTTCGTACGCGTCACCGCAGGCTGGGATGGTGTCACTGATAGCTTGGCCGAGGCCGTTGGAGAAAAGCGTTCAGAGTTAATGTTGTTCCTTGGTGGTTTGACCTCTAACCTTCCTTTGTGTGTGGCTTCGGGGCTTGTGTTGCCCCCCCCCCTCCCAAATGTTGGTTGTGATACGAGATTAATATTGCTAATCTCGTATCTCCAACATATTGCTGAAAATGCCACCATCCCATTTGCTGGTGGGTAATGAGGCGGAATTGAATCCGCTTACAGTATCCCTTTCAAAATATTCATAATTTTATGCCATTTATTTTCCATTGACTGTTTTATCTTTAATGTATCACGCTCATCTCTCTTTTTCTTTTCATCTTGACTAAAAATATCATAGTGTTTTTTAAATTTCTTTGGTAATGGTTTCATTAGTTTATCCTTAAATTCTAGAATAGTGAATAAGAGAGGGTGACGAAATTAATATTTAATATAATTAATAATTAATTTTTAATATTTTTATTAAAATTTAATAATTAATTTAATAATTAATTTAAGCATAGCTAGCCAGCCTTCAGGCAAATAATAACTTGTAACTCCACAGGCATTGGTTATATTAGTAGTGTTATAACAGTATAATACATAGGAAAATCACACTAAATACTACTAGTTGTATTTAGTATAATAATAATACACACGTGATAGTATCATTATCGACTTTGTCTGGTCTGTATACTACTACTACTACTAGGTCGAGCGAACTCGGACATTGGTCTGTATACGATGAGTGATACTAGTATAATCGATTTGTGTGAATCTGTGCTAAACAACGAGCACCTCATCATGGACTCTGATGAAAGATGTCGTTTTGGTGGAATAACCATCTCCAAGAAAGACATAGACTCTCTCCAGGGAGCTGGATGGCTCACAGACTCGATATTGGAAGCGATTCTGTGTTTCTTTGGGGATGAGGCGAAACATCAATCCGCCAGGACTTTTAACTCCAACTTTCTCACAATATTCGAAACACAGAGCTACGACACAGCTAGACGTTGGACTCAGAGGTGTAATATATTCCAGATGGATATCCTGTTCTTTCCCCTCCTTGTTAATCAAAGCCACTGGATCCTTTTAGTGTTCAAACCCAAGGAGAGGAAGATATTCGTCTTTGACTCTTTTGGAGGATGTCACTCTGAATACACTGATCTTCTCTCAAACTGGGCTGTCCAGGAGGCAAAAAATAAAGGGATTGGTGAAATAACTGTCAAGGTCCAGGTTGTGCTCCCCCATCAGCTGCAATACAACAGTTTTGAGTGTGGAGTTTACGTCTGTCGGTTTGCAAGGTGTCTCTATGGTGAAAGTCTTGCTGGGATCAATGATCAATCAATCAATCTTTTCCGAATTGAAGTTGCGTCTCTTGTAGAGCACCATTCACAGCCAGCCATAACCTCTTCAACAGTACTTGCACCACCATCCATCCCAATAGGTTCAGAAGCTTGTTTTCAGGATCCCTTCCATGAACAGGCAGTGGAAAAACTATACAAGGAGGTAGTGGCGAACCAGCAGTCATCTCCACTAAGCCATGATGTCCAGTTTGCACCAGAAAATATCTGCCAATAGTAACAGCAAACTCAGGGTTCATGGTCGCATTTACGATCGTTGTCCTGGCTCTGGATCCTCAGTAGTGCCTACTGCTGTACTGCCAAGTATATAGCATCTGAACCTAGTCAAACCAGCTCCCTGTCTGCCTCAATCCTCACACCTACCACAGCAACTAGCATGTTGGAGATTGTGCAGAAACATCGCACTAAACAGCTACAACACGTTCCAAAATCATCAAGATCAAACCTGATTTACCTTCTCAGTGTCATTTTAACTTCAGTGGTAGCAGATCCACCCTCTATCCAAAACTGGTGCAGGTTGCTTATTGTGACTATTGCTTAGAAACACCTAAAAGGGGGGAAAGCGACAGCAGTGATCCCTTGCCTCATTGTTAAATAAAATAATCTGCAACTTCCAATAATATAGACTATTAATATATATATAATATATAGATCACTAATATAGAGGGGATTATTATTACGTGTTAATACTGCCACACCACCCCTACTGGGGTGTGAGCTTATATTTTGTATAACATTAAAACCAGCAACTGTAAAATTGAATGAACATTTCACCTCTTGTAAACAAATAATGTCATATTGTATAAAAAGAGATAAAACAGAAGGATTCAAGTACTTTTCTCTAAGACCACTGCAGTTCCAAGATAAAATCTATACTTCGTCAGTTCGCCTGTGGTTAATTAAAAATTCGGTTGAAACTTGTCAATTACAATATTGTCTCAATACACTGCTGGCTCCCTCGGGTCAAAACGGATAATATGACCAGTATTTCTGGCTTCCGCATCTCCTCAGCCGCAACTTTTCGAAGCCTACCAATTTCTTTACTGATTGCTGGGTGAACATCTACCTTTAAGTAAATGGAGTTGTAAGGCTCACCACACGACTTGAGATTCCGAGCAGCGGTTCAGATGTTCCCACAAAAAGGTGCTGTTGGTTTTAATGACAAGATAAGGGAGTGGTTGCATGTCCTGAGTGACTGGACACCCAGATCACTGGTACCATCGTCCACTACATGCGCTCCATCGTTGACATTGGTGTTAATGTCGGGTCTGCCTAACCAACGCATGGTGAACTAGTCTTGCTTGATGTCAAGACCAATATTTTTAAAGATGAGGACACATTTTAATTGATCAACCATCTCACCTTCGAAAGCATCTCAGTTAAGCCTGTACAAATCAAACTGTACAAAAACAAATAAAACTGTACAAATTGGCATGGACATGCTGATCGACTGATTCAGAGAAGCTTAAACAGTTCTTTTTTGCTGCGCACAGATCGCAATTCTCCTCCAGAGTTTCAATTCGCGATTCCAATTTGACAACTCAATCATTAACAGCAATGTAAATTAATGTACACAATTCGTTGATGCATAGTGAGGTAATTGGAGCACTACTGTGAACCTGCTGACCATGGTGCTATTGGGGGGAACCACCTAGCCATGCAGTAGTCATAGTTTCTGAGCGCAAACCAGTATCCACCTGCGTCATTGGGTGAGGGGGTATAGCTCTATTCATGAGATTATAAATTACAGGTGTCCACGAACTGTGCACGTTTCTATCCCTCAAAGTGTTTCCATTGTGACCCGCACCATCGCTACAACCATCACACAAATAATATCGAAGTTTACAGTTAAGTGATTACTGGCCAATGATGTGAGTGTGAATATTGGCTGGCTAGGGATGACTGATGAGGTAAATTTATTTAAAGAAACTTAGTTTGCTAATTATTATCTATAATTAGTTTCACTGGGTTGTGTGAACCTACCACATCTCCTCACCAAATCTGTAATGGCTATATAAATATATATATTTCAAAACATGATAAATATTTATGAGTCCATCTTAGGTCCAAAGGATGATCCCTGCAGCAACTGTCCTCATAGTGGCATTGAATATGAATGTAAAGTGGAAAGAGGGCAGCCAATTTGTCAATGTGCTACAAGCTATGTTCGAAGTATCGATGATAATACATGCAGAGGTAAGTAAAATATAGGCAAGTCTTACAGATAAATATGTAGCATTTACATAAATAGGTTATAGTAGTAGGCTATAACAATTTCCATTTAGGGAGACCTATTGAAATTATTATTACTATGTATAATGAAAGGTCGATTATCTCAAAATATTTTTTTATGAAATTGTCAATTTGAAATTGTTCAATTGACCCCCCCCCCCCCTCTAAAATCTACAAATTTTATCTTTAGTTGTGTCAGTTAAGTAAGATCCGTAAACCCAGAAATTTTTAACATGCTTCTTAAAAGAATCATCTTGCCGCCCCTCCGCTGTCGGCAACTGCCAGAGTTTAACTGGAGTTTGCATACAAGAAGAAGGACAAACTTTACCTTTTGAACATGGGTACCTATGTCTCTAATAGCTCTCGTTATGATCTACTAAGATGTTCATCAGCCTATATTATGTGAGATATTCAATTCAAATCCAGCATCAGTACACGCTTCGGGTAAAACATTGCCCTAAACATCAATTAAATGAATTAACAAATCGGGCTATGTTATCCTCTGAGCCCTACTCTCCCCTCAATCTCGTTAACAACGGCCTCTGCAATGTTTTTCAGACAGCTAGTGCATTATATCCTCTGTCATCTGTGATGTCCCTAATCCTCTCTAATTTCGATGTTAAAAGTCTAATGGAACGGTTTGAAACTGGTAGCCTCACAACTAGAGACAAAAGCAGCGTCCAATTCATCTTTAAGGGTCTTGCCTGTTTCATTGTACTAACAATGCATAGACGAAAACGTCTGATTTTTTTTTGTTTGTACATAAATTTCTAGTATGAATCCGACCGCAAAAAAAATTTTCGAAAAAATTTACTGTGGTGGTATATGCAGCACCAAAATTACAAGTAGTGAACAATTTTCATAAATTTTGAAAGTTACAATTTCCGGCTATTATTTTTCAATACAGATTTTCTGGGGTCCAAAATCCATTGGAAAATGTTTAAAAATGATCTGATTACGAATTTTGACAATTTGACAATTTTGAATTGTCCAGTGCTGTTTTTATTGATTTCATCGGATTCAGGACCCTCATAAACCCGTATAACACAAAAAACAATATGATACTATCTATTGATCAATTTGCTTATTTTCAAAAATTTGGTGCTGGCACAACAATTTTCAATCACTGGCGAAAAATACAAGCTTGAAAACTCTTATGCAATTTTTACTTTTTTCCATTGAATTCAGAACCCTCACAAACCCGTATAACGCAAGAAACAAGGTGACACATCAAATGATATATTTTATGGTTTTCAAAATTTGGTGCTAGCACCGAATTTTGCACCCATTCCGAAAAATATAAGTTTGAGATGCGTAGTTAAATAATTATTTATTCCATTGAATTCAGAACCACAAGAAACGTCTAAAACGCGAGAAATAAGTTGTCACAAGCAATTAAACTATTGAAAGGATTTTCCAAATTTCGTGCTGGTACCAAATTTTGCACAAAGCATCGAAAAATACAAGTTTTGGGGAAAGTGGTGCAAGTCGTATATATTCCATGGAAACCAGAACTCCAAAAAACAAACCCCTATTGCGTAAAAAACAGGTTCAAACAATAAATTTATAAAATTGACATATTTCAAAATTTGGTGCTGTCACCAAAATTTGGCACCCGCCGAAAAAAGAAAGTTGGAAATTTCTAAATTAATTTATATTAATTCCATCTAATTTCAAACACCAAAAACAGGTGTAAATCAAAAACAGAGATGTTACATATCATATTTCATGAAATGTAATTTTCCAAAAACGTCTCAAAAATGTGCCAAAAGAAGGGTTAAAAAATGGTGCTATAACTAGAAAACTACCCAATATTTTTGAAAACCGTTTTCACTATTACGATGACAATAGATTTTTAGGAAAAGTCTTAAAATGTCAGATTCCCAACTGCGTTTGTTTCAGAGATATAACAAAAAACAACGGGGGGGGGGGGGGGTTCATATTGATCCCCCTGGGTTTAATAGGGTTAATAAAAACCTGACGAAGCTATCTGACCCGAATTTAGCTTTTGCCAGTTCTGTAGTAGAGTTGTCCTTGCTTAACGCCAATGAAACAAATGATGAATTGTACAATCTAGAATTGCCAAAGCCCATCACCGCCAGTCACTATGGATACTACTTACCATCCACGCAACCAATGTAGAACTGATCAGCATGTGCTTGATCTTTGTTATGGCAGCTAGAGGTCATGGTGGTCAGACATTGACATTCCCGAAAAGTCTGCTATATGACAGAATAATTGGGGAGTTACATGGCTGATTAATTTGCGGATGACCGAGATACATCATAGTGGCTAATGTATATTGGTAAAGTTTGCTCTCGAAAAAGTAAAGTGGTCTCATTGGTCCACCTTATTAAGTATCTTGCCTAGGACAACAAACCTTTCACTCGTATTTTAACCTGCACTGCTAAAAAGTTAAGGCATCTGGCATCTTATGCATCTGGCAGTCAGTGTGCTGGGGTTTATTGGAACGACGGAAATCATTCAATAATATCTAAGATACCTTAATTGTTAATAAAGTTTGAGTTTACCTACTATATTCGGTTTTTTTTATTGGTTGTTATAGAGTTGATTTTCCTCCTATATTATATATATAGGTATTCCTGATTTGTAACTGAGTTTCATATCCTATACTTTTTATGAGTTGATATTCTCTATTTATTGGAGTTGAGCTGTTAATGCAACTGTAATTAAAGATGTAATATTATGGTTTTGTTCAAAAATGAAAAAAATGAGAAAGTGCGTCACAAATCAAATTTATTTATTTGTACTTTCCTCCTGTTTTACTCTAAAATACTTTGAGGCCGGTAGGTCCACTGTTAGAGATAGGATATGCAACTTAAGACTGCCTGTTCAATAGAAGTGGATTAGGTGGGACAGTGAATGTCAGGGACAAGTGGCTGAACTGGTTAGCGCTACTGATGAGGCCTGTTAGGCTGAAACGTACGTATAGCGCTGGTTCAACCCCCGGTGACGCGCTTTCTCATTTTTTCCATTTCTGAACAAAACCAAAATATTACTTATCTATTTATGTGTGAGTTTATTGCCACCTAATAATTCACAGTGTGTGATTTGGTATTTGCAGCTTTATGTGAAGTTCCAAGCAACAATATTGTTGGTTATTGCCCATTGAGCTCAACTTACCAAGGAAATGACAAAACAGGAAATCTTCATGGAATTGTCCAAGGTATTCTCACTTATAACATAGGACCAGGAGGATTCGACAATCAAGCAGCTGATTTTAATAATGGCTATGTTTCAATCGTCAATAATGTTGAGTTACAATCAGAATCCTTTACTATTATCGCCTTCATAAAGCAGACCTTAAATACAGTCGGACCCATTCTTGAATTCGGCACAGCTGGACAAGGATCACATATTTGGATTTATGCTGAGCCCACGACCCTCTACTTTGCTTATGCAGGAATGTCAGATGACCAGGTACTGAGAAATATGAATGTTGTTACTCTCAACCTTTGGTACATGGTTGCATATGGAGTGAGTAAGACAAAAAAAGAAAGATTTATATACAGCCAAGCTGTGATAAGTTCTGAACACAAGATAGCGAAGTTGGAGGATGTTAATACAACCCGACCAGTTCCTGATTCTACTGTAAATAATGTTCTCATTGGAAAACGTGAAAATAATAAAAATTTCCCCGGATTAATCGCTCATGTACGATTCTACAAATGTTCCTTAACAATTTCACAGCTACAATCTGACGTGACGAAAACTTTAGAACTGGAGGAGACACATTACTTGGAAGGTAAGAAAAGTACTTTATTTGATTTGAGTGTTGAAAATTCTGTCATGGCATTCTTCCATGAAAAAAAGTTGTTCCATAAATTATTATTCACTTCTGAGATAAAAGGTATAACCTTTACCCACTAACTAACACGTTCGTGGGGTCTTCGCGCATCACGAAGTGAGCAAAGCCTTTACATATGGGTACCATTAACGAGTTGTCTGCCGTTAGTCAGAAGTCTTCAACACAATATTCGTCCTCCTCTTGTGCCTCGTTGCTTTCGTTCGTTTTTGATGAAACTTCAGATTCTTTCTAAACTTTCGACGGACTACATACATACCAAGTTTCGTTTAATTTCATCAAGAAATAACCGAGTTATTAGCGATCAAAAATTTAAGACAACAGACGACGACGACGACGACAGACAACTCGCCAATGGCACCCATATGCTAAGGCTTCGCTCACTTCGTGGCTCGCCCCACAACAGTTACCTGTTATGTAGATTTCATTACAACTAATACAAATCTGTAAAACCATTGATCTAATGAAACTTAACTCACAGGATTAAACAAATGGTACATTATTCAATTGATACCATCTGCAAATATCACATGTTGGAAAACATAGATAATATAGTGAGTTCAAAAAATTATCATTAGGTAGTTTTGCCAAGCAGCTCACCATTGTTAGAATGTTGCCTGTTTAATGTTCCATTCCAGTTTATCTGTAGTCCATAAATGATGCTTTACTTCGTTGTGGGTGCCCACCAGGTCCCAGTGTTTGGGTACCTGGGTTGCAGTTGGAAACTGGTCGGTCAAATGTGGATTCCATTTTGTAATTACTCCAGAGACACAATATGTTACAATTGAGCTCAAAACAAGTGGTGATCAGGTTAGCAATTAACAAGAACTGAGTTTAGCTAACTGATCTGCCAGAATTCAGTGATGACAGATCATTGACAAGTGTTACTATTTTCAATGACAAATTGTTATATGACTTGGAAAACCAAAAGAGACATATTATAGATCAAGGCTGATGATAGAATAGACCCTGATTATACACACCCTTTGACACATGTGAACTCAGATTTCATTAAAGTACACTATTCCAAACATAACAGTGTAATTCCAATCCAAATCTGATCAGCTGGTCAGAATGATTATCTATGGTAACTGCTTAGTGATCCCAAAGTTATCTGAATCCCATCATATTAAGACTATCCTGGAACATACAGAAGAAATATACCACAAACTGCTGGATTGTCCCCTAATGAAACAGTATTTGGATGTCTATTGAAGTCAAAGGTACCAGCCCATCATTTAAGATATAACCTATGATATATAGTGGAATGATAAGGTGGACCTTGTTGACAAGTTAGTGGCGAACATAACTGCGCTGTATGCAACCACAAACGACTGAATACCTATCCTATAGACACATACTCGTGTATGAGTTCAAGAAATCTCCAAACCTTACCCTTACCAGTAGTGTCCTGTTTTGGCATTATCATAAATAAAGATTGGCTCCCACTAAGATTACCAGATCAATGGATATCAACTGCATAACCACCAACCAATATTAAATACAATGAATTACTATGGTGCAATACCTGTTATCTGAAATGAGTGCTGCGATTCGACCCCAAACATGCATTAAGACTTAGGCAGTGAGTACATTAAGTGTACTATGATCTAAACTCTGAAATATACGATTGGATAATGTTGTCTCCATATAATCTACTATATCAGCATGTATCACTGTATAAGCAAATTACCAACTATAATGGTTTTACTATTTTTACTTTTTACATATTGTCTTTAACTACTTTTATTTAACCTATCATGCTATATGATTCGCCTGCTGGCTGCTAATGAATTAATTATTAATTGATATTTTAGATAACCTGGTCCTTAAAGTCTGGGCTGGTACCAGCGAGGATGTATATGATCTTTGGACCACTGATAGACTAGAAGGATCTGAAGAATCTCTATCCAGTTTACTCGCACCCGGAAATTATAAGTCAGAACGCGTTAACACCTGGCAAGATGTGCGAAAGGTCGGTAGGGGTTAAATGGTATTAAATACAGATGAAATTTGATGCAAATAAGTAATACCAAATAACAAATAGTAAACATTGCCAATTAATACTGTATGCTTTCCTAGTTAGTTAGTTAGCGCTCAAGGCGCTGTATAATATTTTCGTTCATTATATAAAGTAGGCCAACATGAATTAATTGACAACACTGTCAATTAGAACATACAGGTCCTTCATGTCATTGTCCTATACCAGATTCATACACCCAGGTACACTTAATACATACTTAATTACATAGTTACATATGGACGGTACGATACATTACATCATTAACCAGTAGGTTGGTTACATTAGAATAATAATCCTCCTTGTTACTTAGTGTGGTGTATTATAGGTTTACATTTATATGTACCAACAGTTGATAGTGATCACTATCCTACAGTTTCATCATATTAATTTCATCACTACATACATACCATTGGATTTGAGCACGGAGTTTATATGTTCACATCTCTGTTATTGTTTCAAACAATATAATTCACATAGTATTTTGTCATCCCATATATACTAACAATTATAATCCAAATCAATAGACTTTGAAAACACATTTCCTGCCCAAATAGGTAGTTTCAACCGAAGTGAGCCTCATAGAGCCGCCGCTATCGATTCCATCTTCATTAGGAAAAAAAATGCACATCCAGTAGTCCCCATGGGTTGAACTTAGACCTAAGACAGCTGTGGAAACAACCGCCTAATTCATTGTCTCTGTACACATAATATTTGTGCTTTCACTTTTAATCTTGTTTTCCAGTCTATACAATATCGCAGTTAAGCTATCACTAAAATATAAATTAAAATAATAATAGATTCTTGCCATCCCATCAGTTATGAAGTAAAATAGCCCCCCCCCCCACCCCCTTCAGAAAGACATCAGTACACCACTAAAAAATAATTAACTATTTTACCTGGAGTGTCACTCCATGTTCATTGAATCTCAACAATTGGTAATGATTAGGAGTGGGGGAAGCATGGCTTCTTTACACTGGTATAATGACTGTATGACTCTGAAGAATTGCGACTTAATTTTTTGCCAGTTATGCTTAGGCTTCGGTAAACTCTACCATAGTGGGATATATTCAGATGTATACTTCGTGCACCCACCTTTCGTGAAACTTTAGAGAAATCTTACTTGCTAGTTCTTCCACATTTTGTGGTATATTAGGTTCATATGGTCTTTGTGGCATCGACAGCATTATTGTTTCTGTTTGATACACTTTGTCAGCATAGTTTTGTATATCTTCTGGCTCAAATCTATGAGGTGTTTCATCAGCTTGCGAATAGAGTCGTTTATAAGGCGTACAGGATTCCCATACCTATGTTCGATTTCGTTCCAAGCAGTAGCATATGCAGCTTCCCCTACTCATTCATAGTGGCGAATCAAAGAAAGTGGAGGAGGACCTTCCAAATACTGCAGCAATTGTACAAGCTAGAATATATGTACAAGCTGTCAGACTAGAATAGTGAACTTGTATTAAATATTGCTTGAAATTCAACATTCTGTAGGGTCTCCTGGGAATTGAATGGGTGCTGGTCGTGGCAAGTTTCGTTTGCAACTGTCAATACCTTAACCAATAGTTGACATATATTGGTCCTTCATTATATGAAATATGGTGTCTAGGTTGATAGCTTGGCCTAAAATCATTTTTGCTGGTGCTGTGCAGGGCCATTTTGGTTAAAGCCACATTAGACAGAATCCGAACTCTTGGTTCAGATAGTCATGCTGGTTGAAGTCTGACAAATGTTTGTCCACCTGCCATTGTATTCTCTAGCTGGAGTGGGGCTATGTGATCAAGGTAAAAAAATATTGGGTATATACTATGTTTCTTCCTGGGGTATCTCTCAGGTGTCTGGTGATACAGTAGGATAGTTTCAAATCTACCTGTATACCGACTAATAAGGGGAGATGGACCTGTTTTTATATCATATTCCAGGTGTTCAGTTTTATATGAAAAATTACTTTCAGGTTCCTCCAATACAGGTTCCTCCAATACAGAAATGGTAATAAAGGTGCACAAATTAAGGGTTTGTTTGGCTATTTCTGTCACAATCAAAGGATCTTCCTCATATATCCTCTCCTCTGACGACATTTCAATCAACTACCAATAAAACTCTCTTAACAATCTGCAAGTTGTATCTTTAGAATTTCTATAAGTTTTCCTTAAATTTCTATCAAATTATTGTAAGCTCAGAAGTACAGTGTTTCTTTGTAGAGACCATACAAACCTTCATTGTCTTCAATAATTTTATCAAACTTCAGTTTAGTGGAGTATAATGTATTGTAGCTTGTTTCCATAGCAACCATACCACCACCATTTACAGTATTGCAAGTGTTGGATTGGGTTCCAGTTAACATTGCTCTCTGTATCAGCGTAACCAACATTAATAATGTAGCCCTTGTTGGATAGAGTGGCAGCTCAGCACAGCAAGTGATAGAAATGTCACTTTGGCTGACGTTTGCTATAAGGGGTGATGCAGCTCTAGCTTGGTTAAGTACCTCCAGCTCTTAGTCTGCATGCTTTTATTATGTCTATTTGCCTTGAATGACGAAATGAGATAGGGCTGACTTCTGTGTAATCATAGGAACACATGGGATACGATGTGATTGGAGAACTATGTGGGTTAGTACCAACTGATGGAGGTCTAACATAATATTTATCTGTTGGCATCGATGGTGATGAAATTGACAATGGGATAACTTCTACATACACTACTTGGAGTAAACCCCTCATTGCAACATATGAAATCATCGATGTGTCTACAAAAGAGACTCGGTTTAAATTTACTGCCGATACCAAATGTTTTGATGCAATGGGGTTCACGACTCAAATTCAAAACCTGATTAATTAGATGCAATAATATCACAGAAACACAATGGTGTTTACAGAATTCAATAAGATGCTATAATAGCTGTGATATTGGTGCTTTCTGTTAAAAAATAATTCAAAATTTGAAAACGATCTGTGATTGGTCATGACATCACTATATGCCTCTGTCAGATACCTAATACTGTCTTTGTGCAATTTAGGCAGTTTGTCAAGTAGGACTGCTACTGCTACATTAGCTCTGTAGTACAGTGCAGCAGTTACAGGTACAAGTACTGCATACAACTGTATAAGTTTTCTTATTTATAGTTATACCTCTATACCTGTCAGCCTACTGTAAGCAGATTCGCTAACCAACCACTTCGTTTTACTTACATACCACTTCTGCATTAAAGCAATACGATACTGTGAAAGCAATATCGGGATATGGCGTCTGTACCGAGCACGAGTGGTACTGGTTCCGGTGGCGATGCTCATCATGGAAGAGGAACAGGCGGAGGCAAACATAATAAGTCCTGTATTGTACCAATGTGTAAAACACATTAGTATCCGCACCAGATAAGCTATTCCTGCGCGTCCCATCGAATCAGAAGCTAAGAAAGACTTGCTTTCGGTTAGCAAGAAGAGATGATGCCGAGAAACCCACTGACGAGTCTCCATTGTTTCTGTTACGTGGACGTTTGTGGTGAGATATATGTTATAAGGGTCCATCTGTATCCAACTTAGTCCAGTAGTATGTAGTAATAGGATTGGTGGTACCGCCTTTCTTAAGTAATACCATAGTCTAATAGTATCAGTACCATAATAATAATAATACTAATAATAATACTGCCAGACCACAGAAGTTCAAACTCATGTAATCAAATCATACCCCAGACATCAAGGACTAACCTAAAATTATTAATATGCAGGTTGGTACATTACCTATTCTAACCAAAACAATAAACGAATGACAATAGCACAGGTTACAGTTTCAATTTTGAGAGTAATGAGTACAGCCAGTGCCAGTATACCTGTAACTTTTTAGTTACACTACACCAGCATTTATACACTCTGTTTTAGTTGGAAGATGCATTAGAAAATTACATGCAGTTTAAACTAACTAAAGGAACTGATTACGAAGTGCGCCGCATTGAGTTAAAGAAAGACTGTACCAACGAAGTTTGAATGCCAACGTCGTTCTGTTACGCATGGAATTGAACAGTCAAAGCGAGCACGAACCCGAATAGTGGCTGAACTTCTACATGAGTCTGAAGAGTAGGTTAGTTATTTGGTAGTATTGTATCACATTCCATTGCATAATAATACACAAATAAATTAGTATTAGGACAGTGGTAGCCCCCTGGACTGTAGCCCCCCGGGATTTTATCACAGAAATTCCAAAATACAATTTTTTTTAATGTTTTCTGGTATTGGTGAATATTCTAGAACATTAGTAGATATTTTTTGTATGATAGCTACTGTCTGGGAAGCTACTGTCCAGGGTGCTACTATCCAAGGGACTACTGTCCAGGGGGCTACTGTCTGGGGTTCTACTGTCTGGGGTTCTACTGTCTGGGGTGCTACTATCCAGGGGACTACTGTCCGGGGGCTACTGTCCTGGGTGCTACTGTCCGGTGTGCTACTGTCTGGAGTGCTACTGTGCAGGGTGCTACTGTCCAGGGGGGTCCTAGTTCTAAATAAATTACATATACACTATTATAATATACACTGAATAACTCCAAAGAGAATATTAGACTTCTGATAACTTTTGATTTAATTAATATTTGACTATATAATATAAATTACAGGCTACTGACAAAGCAGCTGTCATGAAAGGTCCTTCATCAAGATCTGCATCCAGCCAAGCTGTCCCTTCCATGGCGAGCATTGCAACATCCCCATTCAAGTTGGTAGAGAAAGCGACAGTCGGACGTAATTGTGATAGCAGGCTAGAGGAGGATTCGGATGAGTCAACTGAAGGAATAGGAACACAGGGGATGACCCAAGTGTTTACATGGAAGAGAGCGAGGTTACCACTGGAACTGAAGATGATAGTAATGGTAGTATACCATTGATTAGGAATATCAACAATATGAGTGATATTGTTATCAAAAATCTAACCCTCCATACTGGAATACCAAAATCGTACCAGTTTGTATTAGAAAACCTCGCAGATCATATTACGTTTTGTGAGATGAGTAGCAATCTTACGAAATTTGACATTATTTTATTAATTTTCCAATATATTAGAATGGGTCAGACATTTTATTTTCATTTATATCTTCATTGTGGGGAATTCACGAAACGTACTGTGCTATGTTATTGTGCTGTGCTGTGTTATTCGCCAGTCATGTACCAACTATTGCATCTTTCATGCAGAGTCTGATAATGTGGCCAGCACTGGAAGACTAATCTTCCACTTGCATTTAAAGCATACTACAAAAATGTTGTTAGTATTATAGATTGTTTTGAAATTAAAATCGAAAAACCTTCAAAATCTTATACACAATCTGTTACTTGGTCTTGAATTGTGCAGTATATACTATAGGTGACACATTATTATTGTTATGCATTTAAATAATATATTGTAAATAAATATACAAACTACAATAATAAGTTATCTTTAATCAGTATACTTTATTCTGTTATTAATTAGTGCTGTAAAGGTATGAAACATAAATAATTATTTAAAGTAATAATATTAATATGGTTGGTAAAAAAGTAAATTAGTTTTATACTTTTACTCATTAGACTTTCATTAGTACTGGATATACATGACTGGACCAAAATATATTGCATTTCTCCATTACCTGCGTGATATATATGTCGTCATAATCCTCCTGTACAATAGTTACTGATTTATCAGTTTCGAATGTTGGACTGCACAGAATATTGCAGAATTCCTATTGCACATATACATTTGTAACTGGACCTGTGTGCTTTGAACTTCTCTTTAATTGTGCCGCTTGTTGATATATAATTATGAAATGTTTTTTGACTTGTTAGGCATTTCACTTCAACCACATGGCTGTCTGTTACCGCATCAGGTGATGCACCAAATATAGGGGCCCCTGGTGAAAGCATAATCCCCGGTTTGTCTGTAAAAAAAAGTTTCTTAATAGAATCGCAACTGTCCGTAACACCTTGGCTTCCAGATCTCGTCCACGCTGCATTGCCCGGGTATCTTTAAACCTTTTGGCACCTAAATAACATAGACAATATACCAGGGGATTAGTGTTGTGCCGGTACCAAATCATTCAACCGGTACTGGTACTGCCATATTACCAGCTGTACCAGTACCGGTACTGCAGGTAACCGGCTGTACCAGTACCGGTACTGCAGTTAACCGGCTGTACCAGTACCGGTACATTCAAAGTTCTAAAGTGCCAGGCAAAAGTACCAGTTGTCAGGCCTGAAATTTGCTGGTACCTGAAGCTGAAATACCAACACAACACTACATGGCACGTATGTGTTAAATGAAGTAGATAAGGATGGTGGAGTATTTAATTAGTACTAGCGAAACGGATGTGAAACCACAAAGGATAGCCATGTTGTTCCTTTGTAGAAACGAACACCCTTTGACATATTGCGCTATCCATTTGTGTCGAACAGAACGAAATAAAACTTGCGGCATCGATGGTAGCAGCTTCCTACAGTAAAAAAATAATTATTAATTATTATTAATAATAATAATAAATATAATAATAAATAAATAAATAATTATTAATTAAATAATTATATAAATATTATTAATTTTATTTTTTAACTTCAAAGATATTTGATAATTATTGTTAATAATATATTCAAATTATAATATACTATAATATACTTATGGGCAATTTAATTCCAGTTCAATGTCATGGAGAAAAACAGATTCCACTACAATTATAATATATGCTTACCCTTTTATATAAGCGCATTAGACTGTCGAGTTTTACACCAGCCCATTGATCTTTTTGTCCACTATACTGGGCTAAAACTGTTCTGTTTGTTAATGAGATTGTTTCTAGAACCTCCTTCTTGAATTGTTCAGCATCACCTGCAGGTATGCCATGAGAACCTCTTTTCAAGTTGAGCACGCTAGTTAAAGGCAATGCCTTTACACTCCCAACTCGAGAAAGCTTTGATGCTTCCCAGTAGGATCAAACATCAGTTACAGACGGCTCGGAGCTGCAACAATGAAGCCAGAATATTATTGCCAACATATGTTTAAAACGACCAGTGGCAGCAACGCAACCCATGCACGTTACCATACTGATAGAAGATTCCTTTTCATTAACCTATAAAAAAAAATATATAAATAATAAGTTAATATAAAACCTAATTCAGTTTAGTTGTTTTGGGAGTGCTTAAAATAAATTAAAGTTTAAAATCAGAGTAGGCCTCATAGGTTTCTTCATTATCTTTATTTTGAAAATATTATTTAAGTTATTTTATTAATATTATTAATATTAATATTAATATTCTATTATTAATATAGTTTGATTTATATTATTAATATATTATATTATTCTATATTAATATTTTTTTAATATTAATTAATATACTATTATAGTTATTATATTAAGTTATTTTATGTTCTTATTATTTAAGTCTCTTTCGCATCGCACTTACACTCTGCTGATGGCATCATTACCATATGTATCCGAAGATGAGCTTTTAAGAAGTAGTGAAATCATACACCATCTTCATCGTAACCATTGGCAGGTTACGGGAGTCAGCTTTGACAAATCCGAGCATATGAGTAGGAGGCGGCATAATTATGTAAAGATTGAAAATTGAATTTATAAAACGAACTACTGAACTAGTAGGCCTAGGTTCCAGGGTTCTGAGGTTATCGTAAACCCGTAAACACGTACAACTGCATATAAATAAGAAAATATACTTCAGTACTTGTATACAGTTCTTGTACCGGTAACTGCTGCACTGTACTACAGTATTAATGTAGCAGTAGCAGTCTTACTTTACAAACTGCCTAAATTGTACAAAGACAGCATTAGGTTTCTGAATGTTAATATCAACGGGATTCAGAGGCGTGACGTCACTACCAATCACAGATCGTTTTCAAAACTAATTAAATAAATAAAATAACTAACTAAATAATTTTAAAACTGAAAACACTAATATCTCGGCTATTTTAGCATCTTATTGAATTCTGTAAACGCCATTGTGTTTCTGTAATATTATTGCATATAATTAATCTGGTTTTGAATTTGAGTCGTGAACCCCATTTCTCCAATATTAACGGTACTGCTTTTTGGTATGGTAGCAGTCGCTCCTTTGGTGACGAAATTTCTGTAGTAAACCCTAACGGGTGTCCAAAATAAGACAACTGCGGAATAATCTCAATCGGTGATAAACGGTGAGGTAGTGATATGTGGTAGACTCATATCTTCAAAATGGTGGTTCCTCTACAACTAATTCTACCATATTTATGGATGGGGCAGTAATGGGCATATTTGAGGTATTCACAGGTACAAAGCTTTGGCTGTTAAGACCTTTGTAATTTGTCCTAGTTTGTGGCCTATGTGAAATATTGTTCAACTCAGCCATGATTTTTTCTTAAATTCCAATGAATTGGCTTGACAGGAAAATTAATTTATAAAACTTAATAAATTAATTATAATGAGTAATGGCGATAAAAAAGGTGCATAATAATAATAATAATATAGTGATTAATTTAATAAATTAACTCTTAAAGTCAAGTAGTTATACTTTATGTAGAGTCTAAAACTCGGATATAAAGCATTAGCGAGTGATTGGTTGTTGTGCAAGGTTTCTGACATGTTTCTTTGTTTAGACATATAAGAAACGAGCTTTGTCAAGGTTACCCATATTTAATCTTTTGAATATATCAGTACTATACCTTGGCCCATTCACATCCAACGGAATGGTACACTGCATGGTGTACCACCGCTGACTGAACGACCCAACAGGTAGTTGAGCGGTTAACCGCGCGGTATACCGCAGCCCATTTAAACAAGGTGCCGTTGGATGTGAACGGGGCTTTAAACACATTGACACAGCCACCAAATAACACAGTAGTCTACAGTAGAGATACAAACAATAGTGCATTGGCTGGTTTTTACCGAAGATTAGCTGACCAAACAGCTGTAAAACTACTTTCAGAGCATACTATCCACCAGGCTCAACAAATCACGGGCGTTTCAAAAGTTGGAGTATTTATAATACAAAATCCAGATGGCACA
Source organism: Nemertoderma westbladi (assembly GCA_032718475.1). Taxonomy (NCBI): domain Eukaryota; kingdom Metazoa; phylum Xenacoelomorpha; order Nemertodermatida; family Nemertodermatidae; genus Nemertoderma; species Nemertoderma westbladi. The sequence continues at coordinate 35,931 of JAUCBJ010000650.1, read as the reverse complement.
TTATCTTAGCAGACCAATCAGATGGCGATAATGAGAGGTGATAATCAATATAATATAATAAGTATTATACATTAAAATCTAGTATGGATAATCCTGGGAGTGGACTATGTTACATAGTTTCCCAAAATTTATATATTTTGTCTACAAAATCTATTCTTAATTAATTAACATTTAATTGTTCAACTGTGCTATCTTGATAATCCACCTACCACTTTTTAATCAGATAAGCTGGCCCATATGCCTAACTTCAATATAATTTAAACCATAATAATACACAATCAGATGACCACAATATAATCTAATGTTTGGCAAGAACCTACCTACAGAAAATAATTTAATGCAGTTCAAACTCAAGTAGAACAAAAGAACACATACAAATTAAGATAAAAAATTACAATTTTTCAGTTCACAGGATTCAGTGCCCTTTTTATAAACAAATTATATAAATTTAAATAGGTGAAGATTGTCCTTTATGACGACGGAGGTAATGAATTATCTCATATTACATTCAATGGAATCGGAAAGAACAAGATTTCCTTCTTTGACAAAACAAACATCATTGAAAGTTCTTTTACAGACTTCTCAAGCGACTCGATAACAAATTACTTTTCTGTTCGTGGAGATCATTATCCTGGTTCCACAGCACCACGGTGAGTAAGAAATTTACATTTCTCCTCTATAGATGATCAATTCCATATCCTTGGATACACCTTACACTTATATAACATACATACAGGTTTACATAACTTACATCATAACATAACTTACTGCATAATAACTTGCAGTTTTTAAAACTTATGAATAATAACAAAATACGAATTATTTCAATTTTTTAATATAATTAATTGACATATTTTGAATTCATTTAGCCGACACTTCTTCATAAACCGAAATTATGGAAACTGTGCCATAGACCGTGGGTGGCTAGTTGTGGTTGACGAATGTGGGGCATGCTCATGGGAACAGCGAAGGACACCCGGGTGCCTTTCATTTATTACCACTACCAATACCGTGGTAAATTGGGGTTTGTACAATTATATAAAATTAAAATATACTATAGATTAAAATTATTAGTTACATTATAGTTAAAATCAATGTATTCAACAATTGAGCTTGGATTGGGGCTAGCGACTAGATAAGGCCACTAGGATGGATAGACGAGGAGATAACGAGCAATCTAAGACATGTATCAGGAGCTACAGCGCTGTTATTGCAGTAGGAGCAGACACACTCAGGTCTAGATGCATTAAAGGACGTTGGATCGGAGCAAATCCTGTGGTGGAAACCATGGACCGTGGCGCGTGTGACAATGTGCTGGCTGCTCTGTCCAGCATGTTTCCACATTCATGAGGAGAATGCTGGACCACGGCTATAGCCTTGGTCAACGAAGTTTGTGTCGCACTCCCTGCGGAATGCATGCTAGGAAGTCATTACTTCAGCATTTAGGAGACCCGGATACTTAGTTATAATGGTTTCAGTTAAGAGTCTGTTCGCATACGAGTTTTTGTGCAGCTGTAGAGGAAGCTGAAGAGTGCAGGCAGAGCATTCTCTGTACATGGGCTGATTTTATTTTATCTAGACCTTTCAGATTATTCATTATAAGTTATTTCCCAAAGGAGGTTTACAATAGAGGGCTGTGGTGGCTATTTTCATGTAAAATCTACAATAAGATATATTATAGAGTTTAAATACACTACTACTACTAGGATCGGCATGCTGCATTGCAGCTGCATTTTTAATAATGCTGTGCAGTCTTGTCGACAAAATTGCGCTGCCACAACTCCCTATCACCCATGACATTTGCTAGATCATCCGCATCTTCAAGGCCAGTGACCTTTAAAATGCGTCTCAAGAATGTCACAGGGTGTGCACTGTGATGGGATCGTAGATCCCGACCGGGTAAGGTTTAGTACGCATCACCGTTCTGCTGGGCTGCCGAGCTAGTGTCCTTTTGGCCGAAGGCTGTTGGGGAAAAATAACAGAGTTTGTGGTTCTCAATGTTAATGTTCCAAATGATAATAGCACAGGATTAGTATGTGATTGATATCGCAATACAGAACAACAGCAGATAGAATAATATATGATAACGTGGCGACGGTCAAAAACTATAACTGGTCTGCAACTCTGTGATTACTGAACTGACCGGTAAATCAGTAATACAGAATAACTATATGATTGTTACACACAGATATTGGTTTCACCTCTTACTCTACTTGGCCTTCTGTACCCAATGGATGTTTTCCTATCTCTGTTCACGTGCTCCCCTGCCTGCCATTGGCTTATATACTAATTGTCACTTTGGCACTCCCTGTGAGTGTTTCCCCCGCCGCTAGCCTTTACTAGCTGTGTTCTCCCTCCGAGGTGGTTTGACCTCTCACCTCTCTCTGTGGCTTTAGGGCTTGTGTCGCCCGCCCCCCAAAGTTGGTTATGAGGCGAGATTATTATTGGTAATCTCGTATCGCCAACTATATTGGTAAAATGCCACTGGTCCAATTTTCGGGTGGATAATGCAAGGGAATTGAATCCTCTTACACTCCCCCCCATGCTATCTTCCCGGTGAGAAGATAGCATCAACCTTAAGTGCGCTTCAATTCCGCTGGAACCCAACCTAATATTGGGTGTGGGGTGGAGTTCTTTTCTCGGGGTCGGCTTTCCTGACCCCCCCCCCCCCCTGGGTGGGTTATTACTATCCCTCCTTCGTGCAATCGCGAGCTATGTTGCACCAAGGTATCTGGTGTCTCTGTTTGAGACAATTGTGATCTCTCTTCACACAATTTTCTTTAACTCTACTCAAAGCTCTCTCACGGACCTTGTTGTCCCTTACTTTCACTTCGGTCCCTTAGGACTCTTACCCTCTCACTGCTCGCTCCCCACATTTGAATTGCACTTATTTCACTTCCTCACGCACCAACACCTCCTCTCCATACTTCTCTACTGCCACTCTCCTCTCTCTCATCGGGTCTCACGCATGTGTACATCATGTCAGTGAGATCAGTCTAAAGTCTCGTCCTATTATCGTAGTCAAGTGGTCCCCAATCCCAGTAGCTAATTGGAAAAGGTTATATATGACTATAGTACTTACATTGATTATATATTCATATTGATTATATTGATTATCTACATACGTACATACTAATTGCACTTAATTATTTGCACTTAGGAGTTAGTATTTTATCCCACATGTAGTCTCTTCTAGGCACACTCACATCTCCGTCCCTGAGTTCTAGTTCTCTCCTCCCGTCTTCGGGAACCATCTTAGTTCTTTGCCCCTGTCATCGTCTTGTCTGGACTGCTTCCTTCCCTGCGGCTTGTCCTCCCTGAGACTCCTCATTCTTGCCGTTACAGTCTTGCTAAGCCCTGTCGTCGGTTCTTTGGGCGCTGGTGTTATCAACTCCCGGTAATGCTTTGCAGGTGGCCCCTCTGAGTGCCCCTCCTGCTTCCCCCTGGTAGCATCTCACAGGATCATTTTCATCGCCCGCGGCACGTGTTCCGCCAGAAAGTCTCTGAACTCACCCCTGTTCTCTGGTGACCATCTATCCAAATATCTCTGAGTGTTCATGACTCCTCCATATGATGCCGCTGTCGCTACCTCCTGGTATGTGAATGACAGTCTCCTCTTGATAATCTCCTGGTGGGCTCCCGGATTGATGTTGAAGAAGCCCCACCGGAACTCCTGGGCCTTCATCCTCTGCCGTGTCTTGACACTGACGTCGGCCCACTCCTCGAAGATCTTAAACTTCTCTTCATCGTCCATCCAGTCGCACTGGCGCCCATAGTGCCCTCGAAAGTTGCACTTTGAGCAGCGGTTGTGCAGCCTCAGACATGCACCCATCCTATGGGTCGACTCGTGGCAGTAGAGACAGCTCATCCCCTTCTGAAATCGATACAAACAGCTCTTTTCCTGGTGAGTTAGCCTCCCGCAGTAGTCACAGCCGTGTACCAACGCATCCCACCCCAAGTCATTCTTTGCCCCGAGCGGTCTCCTAGGTCTATGGAGCCATTGATAAGGCAAACATCTGGACACTATGATCCCTACCCATATCGACGTCTTCCTCCACCCTCGGCATCGTCTCCCCAAACACTACCCGTGGTGCCATTCCCGGTTGCTCGCCCAACCTGATCGTTCTTCCCGTGAAATCCATCGCCGGCTCCTCATGCACCCAGGCCCTCTTGCCGGGTTTATCCCAGAAGGCTCTCGCCCCGCTGGCCATCACCACTCTCCCGCCCACCCAGTACGTATCTGAGTGGCCGATCCTCCATGGGTGGCATCTCCCTGAACTCGTCGCCATCTTCCTCCCTCGCTGGGAGTGGACCCGGACCCGGTAGATCCACTGTGTCCCTTTCCGCCTCGGTTTCAACCCGTAACTTTCCACCCTTCCTGCTCCCTCAGTCTCTTCCTGAGATTGTCCCCTCGCCACTCCCTGTTGTCACCTTCCCTTCGTGCTAGCCTTATTAGCTTTTTTGTCCCTCTGAGGTGGTTTGACCTCTCAACTCTCTCTGTGGCTTCCGGCGTGTATCGCCTTAGTTGGTTGTGAGGTGACATTATTATTGCTAATGTCACCTCGCCCACTATGATTGGAAAATGCCACTAATCCCATTTTCGGTGGGTAATGCAGGGAATTGAATCCGCCTACAATGATACGCCTCGCGTTCAACATTACATTCTGAAGCCCATGTTAACGCCTCTGGCCACTCTTTGGCCATGCTATTAAACATTGCATTGACAGTCCCAAGCAGCAAGTGCAGCTCTGGCGGTGGTATGACGTCCAATACCAAGCTTTCCTTGGACCCGAGAGATAGTGGAATATGTACAACAATGCCGAAGTTCTTTGCTTCTGAGCTCTTTACCCCAGCAGTAAATCAACTCCAGAATTTATCTTCTATATTTTGAAGCATCCTTAGCTGGCCTGATCCTTGTGAAAGCTGAGATTTATGTATATCGCACCAGCTGCAAGGATGATTTGGTCCATGAGCCATTAGCCCTAACAGTATATTTGCCAGTTTCAAGTCGGTTGCAATTATTTGATTATCCAGAGGGGAGTCCACGAGTTTGAGCTGCATCCAAATCTTAAGAAGGTTGGCATAGCTCTCTTCAACATCTGGAGCAATAAATACGATAAACAGTTTCTTTACCCCTGACAGTTTAAACTTTTTAGCTGTAGTCATTCCATCTGCTACATAACTTCGCCTCTTAGACGATGGTAAATGGGTACTAATATCATCATCAATGCTGAAAAGGTTCAAGCAAACTTTTATAAATCCACCACCTCCATCAATGCCTAGTTTTGATACTATATCTGACTCAGATTGGGTTCGTAGCTCCAGCACAGTTGATATTAGTTTACGAATATCAGTACAAAAAACTACTGACTTTGAAGTCACATCAGGTAGCTCCTCTGATGGACTCTTCTTAGTAAAATTTAACTGAGTTAGAGAGAAGTGTTCATCCAAGCGGTGATTTCGTTCTTGAAGCTTTTCCTGTAGGTGAGATTCTATAATATTACGATATTTTAAGGCACTTCGTAGATGAGAAGCATCTCCCAACATCGTCCTTGTGCTAAACCCTAAACTTTGGCTACTTGAATATTTGAGAAAAGTTCAGCTGAAAGGTTCTTTCTAACTTCAGAAGGATTATGAGTTAAACCAACCGTAAGTTTAAAAGGTAGCCCAGTGCTAGTTGAAAGAGAAACAACATTTCTTGATGTAGAACACGAAATGTCGGCTTCCGAGTTTCTGATTGACACTTCTTCTGTAATTATTTTTACAGCTATCTTTTGCTTTGGCGAGGGGGTTCCCTGCTCAGCCAGTTGAACAATGTTTTCGTTGCGGGTGGATTTTGCGCACAAATGATCCTTTCCAATTCCTATAACTGTCAGACACTTTCTGCAGAGCGTTATAGGTTGTGGTCGTTGTTCCCGTCCTGGGTGTGACCACATGATGATGGTCGACCACGTCGTTTCTTGGTAGAAGTTATCACTCTAGGTGATGCAGATACTGCAGCAATTTCGCAAACAAGGCAATTACAGCCAGAAGGTTGCAACTTCGATCGAGTGTGATCAATATCGGCAATTTTAGAATGATTGTTAGCTTATTCAATCCCGCCAACACCCCATAAAGTTATAAGCCGATAAGCAATATTGGGAGCCACGAGATTGGGCAATTAACCAACTCGTGCCATCCCAATAAGAGTGGGAAGGAAGCACACAATAGGGGTCAGGGGCCAAACCCCTAACCAAGAGAGAACAGCAAGGGCGAAGGGAAGCACTTCAGAGGGGGGCAAAGGGTGCCAACAGGGGTATTAGCCAATGGGGGGACAGCATCGACTAAGTACTGTAACGGCCAAACCCGTGCAATATATATTACCTGTACGGTAATCATTATAGTCAGTTTACTCAGTCAGCTATCCCAGTACAGTAAGGCAGTACGGTGACTGTTAAGACCGTCGTCGCCACCGTCACCATATTACCGGTATATTAGCTTTATCTACTGTGCTATCTGTATCACTCATCATTTATTATCTCAACGTTATCAGAGTTCGACAACGACACTAGAACAATTATTACCTTTTCCATTCACACGGCGGGGCGGGGACGCGTACGAAACACACCGGATAAACCGGGATCCTCTCGGATCCCGTCACAGTCTTAACATCTGAGAATTGCCTGAACTGTAACTGCCCGTCACAGTCTTAACACTAGGCCTGCCGAGCTGTGACTGACGGCTACCAAAGACGAAGATGAGCCGAGAGAGAGGAACGACACCGCCGCGGACCCCGGACGACGATCTAACGATCCGCGAGGCCACGGCGAGACGATACGGACCCACGACGCCGGTCGATGCTACGTCGACCACGTCGATAACGAGCAACCCGGCGAACCAAGATGTGGGGGGTCGTCTACAGCGAGAGAGCGAGTCGAGTAGAGGAGAGAGCGAGACGGGGGAGGAGAGAGACGAGTCGACACAGGGCGGCGGTCGATATGCCGATGTCGCCGGTCAGCCACAGACCGAGGGCGACGAACGGCCCACCGGAACGGCAACGGTGGAGCCGACGGTACGACGCCGAACCCGGAGGGAGAGAGGAGAGGTCGGCGACGAGGATGTCGGGGTTTCTGATCGACTTCGACGAGCCTACGCCGCGACCCGGGAACAACTGAAGGAAGCTAGAGGAGGGGCTGAGATAGACCAGGTGAAGTTGAGGAGACGACTAGGTGAGTCGAACAGATACTTTGATTACCTAGTGCGTTCTGGGCAGGGAGAACTGGCCGAGGAGAGAGCGAGAGGGGTTGCCTTCGAACTGTTTGGGCTATGGGAACGTAGGGGTATGGGGCCTGGTGTAGTGTACATAGGGCCATACTTAGTCGATGCCAGGGAAGTTAAGTTAGTGGGTTGGGCGGGACCGCACGAGGGCGAATCCGAGGTTAGCTCCGAGGATTCGGTCTCGTTGGTCAGCGAGAACCCCGGAGAGCGGGGGAAAGTTAGTAGGACGGAGGGGCGGCGGGAGTCCGTCGCAACCGATAAGTCTGCTACATCCTCCGCAAAAGAAAGAAGGGTGCAGGAGATAAATCTGGCATGCATATAAATTAAAAATTGAAGAATTAGAGTGGCGACTGAGGGGAAGGAAGGAGCGAGAGAGTGAACGCGAAGAGCGTGAGGCAAGAGAACAGAGCGTGCGGTACACGTACAGTACGTACAGCAACCGTACGGGCGAGGGGGGTAGTAGTAGTGCGTTAGGAAATATTGGTATTAATAGTACCGTAGTAAATAACCCTAATCCCTTTATTACAGGAAATATTTTACCCGGTAGTAGTAATTTAAGTTTAAATTCAAATAATAATATTAATTCAAATATTCAGAATAATCAAAATAATTCAAATAATTCGAATAGCAATTTAAATTTTGAAAATAATAACAACTCTAATTTAAATAATTTAAATAATTCCGTTTCAAATTCTAATAATTTAATTGATTTAACAAATAATATTGGGAATGGTGCTATTAATGTGAACGCGTCAGACGTGTATAGCCCGGCAGACGGCGGCCTGGTAGGCCACGTAGTTAGTAGGCAGGAAGTGGCGGGGTTGCGCCAACCCGACGGCGGCCTGGTAGGCCACGTAGTTGGTAGGCAGGAGGTAGCGGGGTTGAGCCAACCCGAGGTTGGCCTGGTAGGCCACGCAGTAGTAGAGAGAGAGGCGGGGGTGAATAGACCCAGCCGTAGTAGAGACAGTGTGTCGACTAGAGAGGGGTGTAGAGACGAAGTAAGAGATATTGAAGTTAGATGTGGCGAGTGGGGGGGGGCTACGGGCGCCCCACCACGGAAGATTAGTGGCGAGAGAGGGGGGGCAGAGAATGTCCGACAAGAGGGACGCAGAAGTGTAGTAAGAGATAGTGAAGTTAGAAGTAGCGGGTGGGGGGGGGCTACGGGCACCCCACCGCGAGGGATTAGTAGCGAGAGAGGGGGGGCAGGGAGTGTCCCACAGGCGTCGGCGGATAATGCGCGGGCCGAATTAGGTAAACCGCAACACCCGGCGACGGAGAGTAATAGGGGGATTGCGAGTATCCCCAGCGGCGTGCGATCGAGCAGAGAGAGACAGGTTGACGTCGCGAGAGGGCGGGCGACGGAACGTCGAGCCCAGTCAGAAGAGAGAAGATTAGTAGAGTTTAATAGAGAGGTCGAAGATAGAAGAAGATTAGCAGAGTATAATAGAGAGGTCGAAGATAGAAGAAGATTAGCAGAGTTTAACCGAGAGGTCGAAGATAGAAGAAGGGAAGATAGTAGAAGAGTCGTTGCTAGGAGCAACCGGAGAGCGAGGACGGATAGCGAGCCGTCGATAGTAGAGATGGAATTAGGGAGTCAGTGGGGTCGGACTTCGGGAGATTGCCGTCGCCCCGGAGAGACGCACCGCACGCCAGGAGGGGGGTACAGGACGTACCGAGTACGAAGACGAGAGCAGGAGAGGGGATCGAGGGGAAACTTCCCGACGGGATATAGCTGCCGATCGAGAGTACGGTAGTCGCGGGGAGATTCGAGATTCGCGAAGAATAAACTTCGGTTCGGAAGGGCACATGCAGACTGCAGGACATACTGTAGGCCTTACTGCACATACTATTATAGGCCATGCTGGGAGAGATAGAGTAGGCGATGGGGTAGCGCGAACGACGGGATTAAACCCGGAAGTCGCGGAGTACATACCGGTAGGTAGGCGAGAGGTAGGTAGGCCTATATCGGTACAGCAGCATGACTATAATACACAGGGACATAACATATATCCAGGGGAGGGGGGAGTTATTGGAGATAGACGTATGGGCCCCAATGTATTAACATCAACCCCAGTACCAAACATACCGGCTGGGGGGGGACAGGGTGACATTCCCCCATCACAATATCGACAATATACCCCAATAGGAGCAAGAACATCGGACCCCTTGGATGAGAGAAGGTCGTGCGGACAGTCGATACCACACGCGGCCATACAGGGGACTGCTAGTCCACAGTTAGCTGGTAGCAGGGCCACACCGTGGCAGGGACAGAAAGAAAATAACACCAAAAATAAAAACAATCCCAATATACCCAGTAGGCCGAGTCTAGACAACCAAAACATTAAATCGGTACATATAAACCTAAGCGCGATACGTGAAGGACTATACAGGAAACGCTATAATCCAGGATTCCAATGTCAATTACATCGGGACGGAACCCATAAGACCAGGAGTTGCAAGTACTGGCAAGCGTTGCCCAAACGTGATCGTGTAGCCTACACAGACGCAAACGGACTATGTCATCGATGTGTGGTAGAAGGACACAGATCCGGAGAGTGTAGAGAAACAGCAGCTACAAGCACGACAGAAGAGAAGAAGAGAAAAGCACTACTCGGGGTAGTGCCAGTGAAGATATCAGGAGAGGGCGGTCGTTCAGTAACGACATGTTACCATGGGTGCATGTTACCAGGCACCGCAGACACAGGGGACGGATATAAGAAGCCGGAGGAGATAGTAGAGCCAGATAGGGAGGTGACAGTAAGAAAGTGGGCAGAGGAGAGTAGGTTTCCCAGCAAGCATCGGTATGGAGACGGAGCGGAGCGGACGGCGAGGTGTCCGGAGGACAACACTCCGGAGGAGTGTCGGGAGGAGTGTCTAGAGGAGTGTCTGGAGGAGTGTCCAGAGGAGTGTCCGGAAGAGACGCAGGTCCAGTTTGGAGGCATACCGACAAGGGGGAAGTCGAGAAGGAAGGCAGAACGGAAAGGGATAGGACTACTATTGTACCTACTGTTCTGCCTGTTCTTTCACTTTCTATTCATTCTGCCGGCGGGAGACAACAAGGAGAGAGGTGGCATTTTGATGCCAGGAGATGAGCTAGTTAAGAAGACGGTGGAGAGACCCAACCTTAGGGTGGTGAAAGAGGGAGAGCCAATTCCTGGTCAGTTGGAGTTGGCGGGGAGAGCGTGGCGAAGAGTAAGAGGACGTATAGGAGGGCAGTGGGAGAGTGCCTACTGGAAGAAGGGGCACCTGAAAGTTTAGTCGTCCAAGATTTTGGACTGAGGGGGGTGGGAATGAGGGCGAGACGCCCTTCCCACATATAAATTAATTCCCACATATAAATTAATTATTTAATTAAAAATAAAAAATAAATAATAATAAATAATTAAATAATTAAAATAATAGTTAGTAGAAGTAAGAAGTAGTTCGAAGATAGGAGAGTAGAGTTAGAAGGCGGCGGGGTAAGGGAGTGTGGCATATTGTCATGCCACGAGTAGTAGTAGGGGGGTTGTGGGCACCGTAAGCGCCACGTAGAAAGTAGTAGTAGGGGGGTCGTGGGCACCGGAAGCGCCACGTAGAAAGTAGCAAGAGAGAGGTTGTGGGCACCGGAAGCGCCACGTAGAAAGTAGCAAGAGAGGGGTTGTGGGCACCGGAAGCGCCACGTAGAAAGTAGTAAGAGAGTGGTTGTGGGCACCGGAAGCGCCACGTAGAAAGTAGTAGCAGGGAGTGGTTGTGGGCACCGCAAGCGCCACGTAGATAGAGGTATTAGTGGAGGTGGAGATGTAGATAGAGTAGAGTGGTAGAGACGGGCACATAGGGTGCCAGCTAGTAGAGTTAGAGACAGTAGAGAGTTAGTAGAGTTAGAAAGATAGTAGCAGAGTAGAAGCAGTAGTAGAGTGGTTGTGGGCACCGTTAGCGCCACGTAGATGGAGATAGAGTTAGTAAGAGGGTACATAGTACCGGTTGTGGTTGTGGGCACCGTTAGCGCCACGTAGATAGAGTTAGCAGAAAGTTAGAGGGTTTTTAGTTAGAGTTAGTAGTAGAGTGGTTGTGGGCACCGCAAGCGCCACGTAGATGGAGGTAGTAGCAGAGGGTTGTGGGCACCCTAAGCGCCACGTAGTAGAAGAGTTGGTAAGAGTTAGTAGACTTAGCAGAGAGTAGAGTTAGTAGTTAGTAGAGTTAGATAGTTAGAGTTAGTAAGTTAGATAAGGTAGATAGTATGATAGCACAGGGGTAGCATTAGAGATTAGGGCCTTAGGGAGTGGCAGAGAGTAGAGAGGAGATAGTGAGAAGAGCTGTTGGCGAGAAGTTAGAGTGCGATTCAGGTGTGGGGAGAGTGTAAGAGTGGGGAGAGAGCGAGTTGAGTTAGAGAGCGAAGTTAGAGTGGCGAGAGTGTTGGGGAAACAAAAATTGTGTGAGAGAAGCGCACGATCGGCCCGACGAGACGCCAGAGGGTAGTGACATCATACCCATAGGGAGCGGCCTGGAAAGCCGACTCCAAGAAAATAACTCCACCCCACACCCGATAATAGATCGAGTTCCAGCGGAATTGTAGCGCACTTTAGTTGGATGCTATCTTCTTACCGGGAAGATAGCATGGGGGGGAGTGTTAGCTTATCCAATTCCGCTAACACCCCACAAAGTTATAAGCCAATAAGCAATATTGGGAGCCACGAGATTGGGCAATTAACCAACTCGTGCCATCCCAATAAGAGTGGGAAGGAAGCACACAATAGGGGTCAGGGGCCAAACCCCTAACCAAGAGAGAACAGCAAGGGCGAAGGGAAGCACTTCAGAGGGGGGCAAAGGGTGCCAACAGGGGTATTAGCCAATGGGGGGACAGCATCGACTAAGTACTGTAACGGCCAAACCCGTGCAATATATATTACCTGTACGGTTATCATTATAGTCAGTTTACTCAGTCAGCTATCCCAGTACAGTAAGGCAGTACGGTGACTGTTAAGACCGTCGTCGCCACCGTCACCATATTACCGGTATATTAGCTTTATCTACTGTGCTATCTGTATCACTCATCATTTATTATCTCAACGTTATCAGAGTTCGACAACGACACTAGAACAATTATTACCTTTTCCATTCACACGGCGGGGCGGGGACGCGTACGAAACACACCGGATAAACCGGGATCCTCTCGGATCCCGTCACAATGATCGAAAACTGATAGCGATCTCTCAAACTTACCATGCCCATATTCATGTACAACTTGCCGGCAAGTAGCACAAACTGCAATAGGTAGCCTTTTATCTTCCGGATCATAATTAGTCAAAACAAATTCTGATATTAGTTCCAGTAAGTTACTTCCAACCGGTCTCATATCCTTACTCTTTCCCATGCAAATAAGACAAACTGCAAGGTGACTGTCTTCATGCGATCGGGCTGTCCGAGCATGAGATGTTGAGGCCATACGATTAATTTCTTAATCCAGTAGTAGTTATGTCAATTAAACAACTTCAAAATTTTAATCCAATCCGGTATTCGAAATAAAAACGTGCCTATATGTGTACATATAGGCTGTACTGTAGGCTGTACTGCACTATACTGTAGTATAGTGAAATAGCAAGTTAAGTAATTCAATCAATCTGCTAAATATTATATTCTAGAGCTTTTGAATTTGCCTCCTTTTTATTAACAAATCCTAAATGGAAAAGAGTGGCTTAAAAAGGAAGTATTATCTGGCATCAGTAGTATTTTTTATCAATAACCATAATTATTCGCTATTTAAATTATATTTAGCTCGACCAAATTTGTCAAAACATGTATATTTGGAACCACTGAATGTAGTATCCCCAAATACACTGTAAACAAGGAAAACTAGCTGTTACGAAAAATCTGGGTTCATTTTTGAAATCAGCGCAAATATCCGGCTTAGAAAAATTTAGTTTAAGATGGAAAGTTTAAATTTGAAGTGTATTGTAATTTTGAAAGTTGGTGCAAACATGCCAAAATGAAAAATACTTGTCATTTTCGTGCCAAAACAATTTTTGACGCACTCTAACCCGTTTTTCTGAACTCAGGGATAACGAAAACCTCTAAAGATTATAAATTGGAGCTACACCTCTTGTTTAAGATAGTTTGAAATTCTCAAAAGTGGGCGCAGACATGTCAAAAATGAAAAAAAGCTTGTAATGTTAAAATAGCTCCACAAAATATTTACTTTATTTACTTTATTTATTTATTTATTTATTATTTATTTACTTTACCAAGCAAGTTGCTGAAGTGATCTTTCCATTTCCCCAACACATTCTTCAGGAGTATCAGCTTATTTGAACCAAAAATTAAAATTTTGGTATCAAACTAAGTTAGGACCCATTTGATGACATTTGATGCATGCAGGAAGTTCTTTCTTGGGTCATTGATCTTTCATTAATGTGTAATATTGTTTTAAATTTAATTGTGGTGCATCGCGATGGCTCAAAATTTCAATCCCCTTGGGATCCATCAAGATATCGATGAAATTTAGAGAAATTTTTTTTGCCTTAATTTTTTACCATTTGGCAACTTTTGCGCACCGGTAGAACAACGAAATCGAAAAAAGTAAAAAACGCACCGCCCTAGTGTACATACAACCAGTAGGCGTAGGGTGTCCCTATGCCAACCCAATTATTGTGTCATTGGCTAGAAGGAAGGAGACAAGTAAACATTAGTTACACCCATATGCTGCCTCTTAGTATTATTAGTTGCAGTCGGATCCAATTAGAAGCCAGTACACTGGACCTGGTTGAGCCAATCAGGCTTCACCAACAGTCTCCTTCCTAAACGTTATACTTGATGTATATTGTGATATTGATCAGTGTCGTTTGTATCCTTCCAGAATAATGAGCTCATAGTTATTACGATCTTTGTATCCATCCGTGTGCGGATAGTTAAAGTTTAATGATTACACGCCTTAGTTTTGCTTTATGTCGCTGCTAATGATGTCAGCCCTGTGGCGCTGGAGTATTCCAGAACGTAGTACCTGTATTCTGCAGTGCTGCCGCAATATTTACAGATACATTCAGCCGATAATTTATGGAAACTTGTTGGTGTCGTTCAGATCTCCAAATATTTGATTTAAAAGCAGTTGCAGGACCCGAAGCATAATATTGATTAGTAGACTGTTCTTCTTTTTGCTCACGTAGTTGGCAGTATTTTATTTATTACTCGTAGATTGAGAACATTTGGAACGTTTAGAACTCTTCAGTTTGTATGTGGGGGTTATTATACGTGGCTACTGTCCGGGGTCTTTTGTCTGGGGAGCTACTGTCCAGGTGTGCTATTGTGCGGGGGCTACTCTCTGGGGGGCTATTGTCCAGGGGGCTACTGTTCGGAGGGCTATTGTCCGGGGAGCTACTGCCTGGGGAGCTACTGTCCGGAGAGCTATTGTCCAGGTGGTTACTGTTCGGAGGGCTATTGTCCGGGGAGCTACTGTCTGGAGAGCTACTGTCCGGAGAGCTACTGCCTGGGGAGCTACTGTCCGGAGGGCTATTGTCCAGGGAGCTACTGCCTGGGGAGCTACTATCCGGAGAGCTATTGTCCAGGGGGCTACTGTTCGGAGGGCTATTGTCCAGGTGGTTACTGTTCGGAGGGCTATTGTCCGGGGAGCTACTGTCTGGAGAGCTACTGTCCGGAGAGCTACTGCCTGGGGAGCTACTGTCCGGAGGGCTATTGTCCAGGGAGCTACTGCCTGGGGAGCTACTGTCCGGAGAGCTATTGTCCAGGGGGCTACTGTTCGGAGGGCTATTGTCCGGGGAGCTACTGTCTGGAGAGCTATTGTCCAGGTGGTTACTGTTCGGAGGGCTATTGTCCGGGGAGCTATTGTCCAGGTGGTTACTGTTCGGAGGGCTATTGTCCGGGGAGCTACTGTCTGGAGAGCTACTGTCCGGAGAGCTACTGCCTGGGGAGCTACTGTCCGGAGGGCTATTGTCCAGGGAGCTACTGCCTGGGGAGCTACTGTCCGGAGAGCTATTGTCCAGGGGGCTACTGTTCGGAGGGCTATTGTCCGGGGAGCTACTGTCTGGAGAGCTACTGTCTGGGGAGCTACTGTCTGAGGGGCTATTGTCCGGGGAGCTACTGCCTGGGGAGCTACTGTCCGGAGAGCTACTGTCCGGGGAGCTACTGCCTGGGGAGCTACTGTCCGGAGAGCTACTGTCCGGGGAGCTACTGCCTGGGGAGCTACTGTCTGGAGAGCTACTGTCTGGGGAGCTACTGTCTGAGGGGCTATTGTCCTATAGCCGGTATAATACTTGATCTGATTTTAGAGGGTACAATTGTATTATGTAACACTGTCCATAAATATAAAGTTTATATAAATGTTATTGTTGTTTTTATTAGGAAGCAACGAGGCAAAGTTTGCAAGTTTGTTTGTAATCTACTTCGTGGAATAATAGATTCACTGTAATCTCCAGTGATCGTCTACAACACCAACATACCATAATGATGGAGTTTCTTTGTTATATATATTCTTTATCTTCTACAACACCAACATACCATAATGACGGAGTTTCTTTGATACTCTTTTGGAACATTGAAAATCCATCACATTGTGTTATTTAATTTATTAGCTAGTGGTTTGTTTGGATTCTGCTTTGAAAGTAACGATGTTTGTATCATATTTGTACATTTTCGTTAGCTTGGGGCCGGGGCTTCACTACGGTGGATGATTGGTACTGGTTGCTTATTATTTCAATTTTTTTTATGTTTTTCACCCGGGTGAAAGTCATTTATCACCCGGGTGAAAAATAGTTATCACCCGAGTGAAAAACATTTAATACAAGGGTGAAAAAAATTTACCTCCCGGGTGAAAAAGATTTATCACCTGGGTAAAAAACATTTACCTCCCAGGTGAAAAACATTTATCACCCGGCTGAAAAACATTTACCTCGTGGGTGAAAAACATTTATGATAGATGGGATTTTCGTCAAGTTTACCGCCCCACCAACCACTCCCCATGTTTACTTATTATTTATGTGAATTAAGCAACAAAATGAACTTAAGTATAAATGATAAACTCTCGACAATAAACTATCGGCAAAAAAAAAAAAAAAAATTTTTAATTAATTGAATAGACATAAAGTTCAAGATTTTATTCTTCAATATAAATATTGCGAGTAATATCAAGAGTAATATTATATTAACGTTACTTCAATATTTAACAGAAATTCAATCAATACTGTGCAAATATGTATTCAATATTCGCTAATATAATTTGGAATAATTTTGACAGCTATTGTGATGCCATTAAATTGAACCTATCGCATTCCAAAAAAAAAAAATAAATAAAAAATAAATAAATGATAAACTTAAGAATATAATGACGTTGGAAATAAACGTATAACATTTATTTATTTCAATTACTGGTCATATGACGGGGGTGGGGGGGAGGGGGTATGAATATTAAAATTGGCTTAGGCTACACAAATCGATCACTCAAACATTAGTTAATATTAATAACAGTAATAATATAATACGTTTAAAACTTGAACATTAATAAAAATGAGCTTTCGATATAGGAAACTAATTACGAATTATATTTATTTACTTATCAAGCACGTTAAGTAAAAAACTTTACCGGTGGATGTGTTAGTACCAAAGTATGTAAAAACTAAAAACTTAGACGTTGCATGCAATCAGTGACAGCAGCCAGCTGATCGGTAAGTTTCTCCCCACAGCTAAAGGCATTCTCAGGAGGCCAAGCCAGGAATAGTAGAGCGAAATTCACAAAGGGAGACAGAACGGGAATTTAAATGAATGGAGAAGACTGTAACTAACCACTGGGAAGCAGCACCACAATCTTGCGCCAATCACGTTTCTGCTTGTTGATAACGGGCGTGTGTGTTTGAATCTTTTTCAATCTTTTGCAAGACCGATTGGATGCAAGGTCTAGGTCTTTTTACTTTTTAGATTTTTACATACTTTGGTACTAAAACACCTACCGGTAAGGTTTTTTACTTAACGTGCTTGATAAATATGTAAATATAATTCGTAATTATTGGTTAATCAAGCTTCTACTTCAATTGAAACTAATTACATGTGTACATGTTTTTCACCCAGGTGATAAATGTGTTTCACCTGGGTGAAAAAGGCTTTTCAAGATTTGATATTAGTTGCATTGTGACGGGATCTGAGTTGGCAAAGATCCCGACCAGTGTGTGTGTTTAAGTCTTGGGAAATACGCGTCGCCGCATCTGCTTGGCTACTGAAAGTCTGTGACAGTTTCTGAAAGGCAGTATAGAATATTTAGATAAGCCACAATGACGTACAGCCGTAATTAGATAGGGAAAATAAAATATCCGAGTTTATAGATCTTATCCATTTTGTATAGTATGTAGCCTTATGTATGTAATTTTGTAATAAAACATTACTAAATAACATTGCGGTAGCAAGTTTCCTATAAAAACCTTGATATGAGCTTGCTGTTTATTAGTATTAATTGAATTAACGTGTATTTGCATTAATTTCCGTTTGTATTTGTCTTTAAATTGGCTTTATATCAAATTGTGCTTAATGTACTTTAATAATCGCGAAATTAATGTTAGGGCCAGCAACCCGGGAGGCATTTCATTACCATAAATGGTAATAATTTGTGATTTAGAAGCCCCGAGGATCACAATCCGTCTTCCTTATTGGCCCAGCTGTTCCAGGTTGGTCTAATGGTGGCGTGGGTTGCTGGACCAATGAGACGATTATTGCGTCATCCCTAGTGCATCACCTATAAATTGGCTGTGTTTCCGGTATGTGCTATCTATCTTAATTTCCTGTTACCTGCATTATTTTTCTTCTGTTTTTGCAATATTTCTGTATGATTCGTATTTCTTTTGTATATTCTGATTTTGTAATTTCTGCTTTGAATTCTTGCCTTTCTTTCTGTAATTAATCTTATTTGATATTGATTACTGCAAATTACAATCTCGAACTATGATTTCCACCTTTGATTACTAGTTTCTATGTGATTTAAGATGCGATAATCCTACGGGATTTCTTTAGACTGTCAGACTGTTTGCGAATGCATGCGCCGATACGGCAGCTATTTGTTCTACTGGAGGGCTAAGGTACCGGTAGGCGCGGCGGGTGCACTGGGGGGAAGCGACGAAGGGAGTGCAGAGGATCCAAAACGGGGCAACGCTGGCAGGGGGGTCACCATTGCGGTTGGGAGGTAGTCAGTGGGGACCGAGGACCTACCGTCATTACAGTATTAAGGGGCTGACGATCCAGATTTTGTCTCTACTTTGTAGTGTTAGGGGGCAGAACTTGGGATTAGTTAGGAAGCCTATATGTAGCCAGGGGTGGCCTTTGTGTCTTACACTGCTAACCACTAACTGTGCACTACATTAAGTGTTAAGTTAATATACTGGTGTGCTGATACGCTACTGTGTGGTTTTAATGCACTAGCTGACTGGTAGTGAGCGCAGTACCGTACTACTAGCTAATTGCTATGCTAATTTGTGTTGTTGCAGTGATTTAGTTACAGCAATACTGCTGTACAAGTACAATTCCACTTTATATCCAATCAAATGGGATGTGTGTGGGTAGAGGGAATTTGAATTGTCATTTCATATTGTACTGCGTCAATATTATACTATACTGTGTCAATATTTAAACTGTACTGTGTTAATATTATACTGTACTGTGTTAATATTATACTGCACTGTGTCAATATTTCAACTGTACTGTGTTAATATTATACTGTACTGTGTCAATATTTAAACTGTACTGCGTCAATTTTATACTGTACTGTGTCAATATAATACTGTACTGTGTCAATATTATATTGTACTGGGTCAATATTATATTGTACTGTGTCAATATTATATTGTGCTGTGTCAATATTTAAACTGAACTGTGTCAATATTTTGCAGTATTTTTAAATATTGCAACCCCACTTCAAATATTGAATTTTGAGCCAGATATGATGCCATAGCAGTGAAGTAAAAACCTTACCGGTGGGTATGCAGTACAAATGAAACAGTAAAAAAGCAACTGACCTGTAGACGTTGCATGCAATCACTGATCAGCTGACATCTGTCAGCTGATCAGTAGGTTTCGCCCCAATGGGGGCTTTCTCAAGTACTACTACTATCATCGGCATGCTGCATTGCAGCTGTATTTTTAAGAATGCTGTGCCGGCTTGTCGACAAAATTGCGCCGACACAACTCCCTATCACCCATGACATTTGCTAGATCATCCGCATCTTCAAGGCCAGTGTCCTTTAAGATGCGTCTCAAGAAAGTCATGGGCTGTCCACCATGCTTATTCACTCCATGAGGCTGCCAAAATACAAGATTATGCACTGGCTGGTCTCACGGCGAAAGCAATGTCCTGCAAAGCGGAGGCGATTTTGTTCTAGTGTCAAGCTTGGGGGAACCAATGAGACACCTCCAATGTTATATAGTGTCTGGTTGGAGATGTGTGCATTGTACTTGACACAATGAACCCGGCGTAGCATTCTTGTGAATGTGCCATCCAGAGATTTGGTGTCCTCAGCAGTTAGAGCCCAGCATGGACTCCCGTAGAGGAGTACTGGAACTACTGCTGCTCTAAATAATCGGACCTTAAGTTTCCGATTAATTCTCGGTGACTTCCAAATCCTGGAAAGCCTATTCAAGGCTGCCCATGCCTTTCCCTTACGTATTCGAAGGTCCTCACCTGACTTCCGGATCCATGATCCCAGGTAACAGAAGTCGTCCACATGCTCAAGCATACCATCCTTTGAGCTTATGCTCATCCGATCAGAGACTTGCTGAGGACTTTCAAAGTTAACTGTCAGAATTTTGGTCTTTCTGGAGTTAATAAAAAGGCCAACACTAGAAGCAGCATGTTCTAATGAGCTGAGGAGCCGTTGGGCTCCCTCTAATGATTCTGATAGTACTCCTAAGTCATCAGCAAAGTCTAGATCAGTTAGGTACTTGGCAGGATTTCCTCGACTTCTGGAGCCAGTAGGTGGAGTTATCATCACCCCATCATCATTATGATGATCTAAGGACATGCGTAGAACATAGTCAACCACAATTATGAACAAGAATGGTGCAAGTGTGTCTCCCTGGATGACGCCCCATAACACTTCAAATGGTTCTGTGTCACCGTCAACAGTAGACACTAATGTTGTCGAACCATCGTATACTGATCTGATTGCTGCAATAATTTCATCTGGAATCCCATATAATGAAAGTATGCTGAACATGCGTGAGTGAGAGACTGAATCAAAGGCCTTGAAGAAGTCAACAAAGATAACAGCCAGATGCATAACTCTTCAATTTGATATCATTTTGATAACTCTTCAATTATCCGTCTAAGTGCCAAAATGGGCTCCATTGTCCCACGACCTTTACGGAACCCATTCTGATTTCCACGGAGCAGTCTCTCAATGGGATCCCTGATGCTATTTAATAGAATTCTATTGTATAGCTTTGCAGCAATCGAGATAAATGAGATTCCCCGAAAAGAACCATAGAGTGTTAGGTTGCCCTTCTTGGGAACTGGCACCAACTTATTTGTTTTCATTTCTTGTGGGACTCTTGTTGTTCGGTACATGTCTACTATGATGGGATAGATGAGCTTTAAACACTCAGGTATTTTAAAAACCTCAGGGAGAACACCATCTACTCTACTAGCACGATTGGTTTTAATGCTCTTTGCAGCAGCCTTCACTTCTGCAAAGGGATATCGCCAATGGGAATATCTGGGAGTACAGACTCAGACACTTTTACTTCTATAAAGTTATCAGGTAATACCCTGTCATTATTCAGGAGTTTTTCAAAGTGTGCCTTCCAACCATTGAGGCGATCGGCTGGTGATTCAGCCTTAATCTTGGTGGTTGGTTGGCTTTTCCGACCAGCAAGCAAGTTGATCGATTTCCATGCCTGAGATGATTGCCTGCTGTCGTCAGCATCATTAATGGCATGAACCTGTTGGTTTATTAGCTCCTGTAGATTAAT
This sequence comes from Nemertoderma westbladi, assembly GCA_032718475.1. NCBI lineage: Eukaryota > Metazoa > Xenacoelomorpha > Nemertodermatida > Nemertodermatidae > Nemertoderma > Nemertoderma westbladi. The sequence goes on along the minus strand of JAUCBJ010000650.1, from coordinate 14,745 downwards.
AGAGAAATGCTTATTCAGGGACCTAGATGCAGCCTTAACTGCATTCTTGGCCTCTGTAGTCTGTTTGAGTCGGGACTCTTTCTGCGCCTTATAAAGGTCATTTTGGCACTTCTGAATTTTGTTGTCAGTCCAGGGGGCCCTTTTCCTGTTTCGAGGGTATACAGGAACTGTATCTGCAGCTGCTAACTAAACTGCTTCTGTGAAGGCAGTATAGCCCTCACAGTGATCTGCCGCCTCAGAGGCAAGAACCTCATACCTGTTGCTCAGCTGTAGTGTGAAGCTGGATCTCACACTTGGCTGTTGCAACAGAGAGGACCAGTCATGCCGCGGCAAGGCAGATTTCGATGTTCTGCTAGCACACAGACCTTACCTTGACCACAATAAGGCGGTGATCACTGGAGAAGGGTCGAAGTGTAAATGCATTACAGTCTTGTATAGAGCTCCTGTATTTCCTACGAAACAGAATATGGTCAGTTAAGTTGGATGCCAGTTCTGTGAGCGGAACGGTGGATGATACAATGGACACAAGCTACGCGGATGTCGCGCCTTTAAGGATCTAGAAGTGGAGGAGAGAAGGCTCCAGATCCGTCCGTTGGATTCTTGTTGGAGATGTACCATGCCTGGGTACATCCGGAAGGACTGTCTGGGCGACGACACTTGTCCTCTATGCGGACGCAACCATGAAACGTTGCTCCATACGACTTGTCATACTCCAACCAAGCATTTTCGACACGAATATCCCGATAAAGCGGCAAAATGCGATGCACTTTACAAAGAGCGCATGCCGCGAGAAGTCCGTTCCTTCTAAACAGACTATGTAGACCAATTAGGATTGTCAGATAAAGACGATTTAGAGGACGAAACCTTTTACGTGCATGCGGGTGAGGAAGAACAGCCATCTGTAACTTTCCTTACACAGAATCAGCTGAAAGTGTTCAGCGTGATTCCCATCAAGATCACTGAAACCCGAGGGAGCAAGCGCATATATGCTTATCTTGGACTCTGCGTCCTCGTATAGTTCTATTGACGAACAGGTAGCCGATATAGTCACTGACATGAGCCAAGGTAAGACTGTTCTGTATACTGTAAGCAGCATGCATGGTATGAGAGCGATACCCATTACGAGGGTCAAGCTGACCCTGGATACTCTTCTTTCCAAAGAGAGAGGAATGCTCATTACTTCCGGTAAGAAACCTTACGTTTGCTGCCACTAAGGACTTTAGTAATTTGCTTGGTCCTGTGCCAGAGCAATCTCTGGAAGACCGTAAGTATTTCCGACATCTTGGAATACCGGAATGTCCAGTTAACTATCACTCAATTGCGATGTTGATTGGGACAGACCAGTTCAACTTGCATCAAGTATGGGTGACACTCCCATCTGTGGTAACAGCGGGCAACTGATAGATCCAAAGGTTGTCGAACCGCCTCACGACATTTCGATGCTGACTAGTGACACAGCCACATTGACACTAGCCACTGCAGCGGACGACGACATAGACAAGGACCATGGTGCAGTGCAAGTAGCGCTTGACAGACTGTTGACTGATAAAACCATTAAGTGGTTGGAACAGGACTCAGCAGAACCATGTAGTTACGAGACCACTATGTCACAACAGGAAAAACGGTCATTAAAGATTATGAACGATAATATTATTTGCCAGACTGCGAATGGCCACTACGAAGTTGTGATGTGGTGGCACCATGGACAACCTAAGCTCGTCAACAACTACCCGCTTGCCTTGAAATGACTTAAGTCGATACGGCAGCGGTGGTTGCGTGATGAGACAGCCCATATGCAATACAATGTGCGTCTACAGACGTATCTCCAAAAGGGATACAAAACATTGACTTTGCTATTGCATTTAGGTATCCTATCATCATACAGCAACACCATGAGTTACAGTATGCTATGATACTGGATACAGATGTACAACTCAAACACGTAGGTAGACATCACTGTTTTTTAAATTTACGCTTGAGGTTTGTACTAATTAGACCTAGTAAGGCATTGAGTTCAGTAACGTGCAACTGTATTATCTGTAAGAAGGTACACGCGAGGATAGGACGCCAGGAAATGAGTGAACTACCACTAGCTAGATTACAGCCGTTTAGACCCCCATTTACCGAGGTGGGGATTGACTGTTTTGGACCTATAAACGCAAAACGCGGATGCGTACAGGTGAAACATTGGGGACTGCATGGCCCGTAGAGCAGTTCATATTGAACGAGTAACAGATCTAACCACCAACGCTTTTATCCTAGCTTTACGGCGATTTATCGCTAGACGCGGATTGGTGAAATCCATACATTGCGACCAAGGGACCAACTTTGTGGGTGCAAGGAACGAAATCTCCAGAGCCTTAAAGAAGTTGGACCACAATCATTTCTCCGAAGAACTACGTCCCCACAAGATCGTCTGAAACTTCAACCCTTCCGACAGTCCGTGGAGAGGCAGAGTTTGGGAGAGATTGATTGGCTCCATCAAAACGGCAATGGCGAAAGTAATACCTACGCAATGCATACTGACAGACGACCAACTGACTACATTGTTGATAGAAATCAAAGCGGTACTGAACACTAGACCCACCGCTTTGATTCCAGACGACAAACAATCTCAGTTTGCCTTGACACCAGCGCACCTGCTTATGCAGGCGCCGACAACACTGTTGCCCACTTATGTACCTATGGACAGCGACAATTACGGCAACAAAGCTTGGAAAACCACTCAGTTGTTAGCCAATCAGTTTTGGGAAGTATGGCAGAAGCACTATTTGCCCTCTATTTCAGCCAGGACCACCTGGGTTCTTACTACACAGTGTCTGAAGCGTGGTGACCACGTATTATTGGCAGAGACAAACTTGAAACGACAGTTTTGGTTGATTGGAGTCACTTCGACCACACACCCGACATCAGGTGGTGTAATACGGACTGTGACCATACGGACAATTGATGGACATACTGTAGACAGACCCGTACGACGTCTCGTACGCCTTGATGAGACTAGAAACGAGACGGGAGATTATAAATCTCCATGTAAACCTCTTAAGTAGTGATGCGGGACCCTTGATGGTCGCCACATAGTCCTACCATATTCCTGTACACTGTAGGTTAAAGACCATGGGTGAATTCCATTGTCTTTATATTTGAACATTGAGGGTAGTACCCTTATGTATCACATAGGAGTGGGTTTGTGTGTACAGAAGGAATGGAATTCCACTTGGAACCCACAAGTGAGACAATTTTTCAAAAATTTTAGATAATCCATTTGGATTTCGAATTTTTAAGAAAAATGATTCTCCCGTGGACGGATTCTTGGATATGGTTGGATGAGACCAAAATTAGGGTGGGGGGACAAGAGCGGATGGAAGGCTTATGAGCCTTCCAATATTTTTTTGAAAAATAAAAAATCAGCCTTGTTCTGATAGTCCTGTCTATTATTTTATTTTTACTCTGACTAATTCTCGACTGCTTTATTTTTTGGGAAGTAGTTTGGGATTAAAAAGTTAGTATTTAGATTCAGCGCTAGTTTGCCCGAAATCGTTTTTTATCGGCACATTTTTTGGATTAGGAGCCAGTGCAAAATCACGCGGAACCCTAAATCTTAGGCAAATGGGTAGGGGTTTATAGCAAAGTTGAGCCAAAAGCTGACAAACTCTAAGTCTCCTCACATCTAATCTCTGTTTGTGCTTCCTCTAGTAGACGCAACGGTATAGATAAACGTAACGATACATACCCGATATATACGAGTATAATGGCAGAGAGGATCCACAAGGAGAAACGACAGGTTTTCATGCAAGAACAGGAGCACCAGGCACTGTTCAACCATTATGGAGCCAAGAACTTTTGCGTGTTCGGAGTACGGCCAAGTCGCAAAGTCAAAGGTGGATCCAAACATTACGCGACAGCGATAAAACGCCTACAATAAGAGAACAGAGGAGTTACGCACTCAGTTTAATGCGCTATACCCCCACGATGCGTTGTGTGATACCACCGACATCTGCGAGGACCCCGACACAAAGATACATCGATTATACTACATGCTGCAATATCAGATGGTGAGTGAGCCCGCAGCTAGGGACGAATTCGACATTATGCAACTGTGTAGAGGCGCCTGAGGAGCAGATCCGGAGACTAAGGAAGCGTTCTCCATTTATAAACTCTTCTATAAATGTGGAGGATGTATGCGTGCAAAAGACAACATGATCCCTATGCGGTTAGACCCGGAGTACCCCGAGCCAATATTAGCATGATGCCCAAACCTCCAGAGTCTGTGTTATCAGGAAGGCGGATACCCCTTGACGAATCCATATCACTCGTTCAAGATGAGCGGACCGAACGCGGGCGAGATTGTGATTTACGAACTCGAACTAGTCGAACTGGACATCTACAGTATGATAATACTAGATGAGTCCAACAAGTCGACACAGGAGAATAGGGAAGCTCTTAGCCTATATAGGGCGTACAAGGCATACAAGAAAGGCGAGATCGAGTAGTTCGGCGGAAGGCTCGCGAGCCTACCATTCTATTGGATATCCCAAGATCAAACCGAACCCAAGGAGATGTAACCCAAACTCTTCGATAGCATTACCTTCTCTCAACGTTTGTCGCAGAGACTACAGATACCTCACATCGAGATGAGACGAGAACCTCAACCCCACTCTACTCAAGCGGTAGTACCGGTCGCGAGGACAACCAACTTTCCTATCAGCATACCGATTAGAGAGGATACGACCTACGAGATCCCTATATAGTGGAGCATCCGGAGATCATATCGAACCTGGATTTCCTCCCATCGGTAACGTTTGGCGATGTGTTAGATGCTGCGGAGTTGCGTAGAATAATAGTTCAGAAAATCGTGCGCAACGTGCCTCCACATATTACCGACTTTAAGGAAGTTGATCGCGCGGGGACGGATATCGCACCTTGCATCCTGCAAGGATATCTTACGCGGATGTAGGTACGCCGACATCGCGACCCATTGGACGGGGAAACCTATTAGCCTGTCTATGATGAGAAATCCATCGGAAGGATATGGAACCCTACTGACGATTTACTCGATGATTGGGATGCGACGAGTCGATCTCTGAGAGAGAACGGATACATGTTCTCTGACAACAAAGGAGGGAGCCATCAGCAGACCCTCACTTTGAAAACCATTCAAATTTCAGTGCCGGATGGAGTGCTACATGTCTTCAGCCAACATTGGATTGACCGTAAGATGCCGATGCCGGAGGGGATGACACAATGACATGCCATGATTAAGCGGATAGTAAAATCCATGGACATAGCTTGTAACATAGAGGCTAGAATGTTACCCAAGGTGGTGCGCAACGTCATACTCGAGAAGAGTATCGTTAAGATCAGATCCAGTATATGGGACGATCTCATTAGCAATTTCGCTGGGATGCCCGAGGAGGAGGACCGATTGCCTACACCTTACATGGACACTAGACCATTGTTGTTCTGGCCTGTAGAGCATGGATATTTCCGGGAGTATAACATGCTCAAAACTGGAACCGGCTATATCTCATACCTTATGTTCAGTTGGGATTATAAGGAGAGTTAGAGGAGCAAATATATGGATGTATATGGAGACGGAGATACCCCTAACGTCAACGAGTTTGAATCACAGTTGAAATGGAGAGGGTGTGTATACTGGGCAATTACCTCACCTCCGCGGATAATCCTACAATATTATTTGGCTATAGAGTCATTGGTCAACGTATGTTTCATCGTCGATATAGTGTCTAGGACTCTAAAGCGACACCCGTTATGTCTCGGAGAGGGACATACAGTTTACGAGGAAGGGAGGACGCATATGGAAGTATTTCGCCGATTCCTTCAACCATTCTATAACACTGACGCCCACTGTGATGTTTTCACGCACGCGGAATTCATCGTTTTTTGCGACGTTTATCTCACTCACGCGGGAAGTCTTGTCGACAGACCGTTGATGTTAACGTTAGTACCCTATGACGGGGAATGCCACGTGGAGATTAAGGACCTGGAAGGATCATGGAAGGCGGGCTTGCCTACCGTTCATCATCCCGATGAAGATCCGACCGAGTCCACGATAATCGACGAGCCATTGCGGCAAGTTATTGAGATAGAGGAAAATCTTCCGAGGAAGACGCGAACCGAGATCCGCGAGCTTGAGAAGAGCGACGCCATGGTTTGCGTACAACCCACGGAGATGAACATACCGACTGATCCCGGTGATGAAGACTATCACATGGACGGTAGCGCTCGCCATATAGGAGACCTCATCTACAAACGCTTTTGGTACCCTGCCAACACCATTTGTGGCAGATGTGGGGCTACAGGGCATCACGCCAAGAAATGTGGAGCTAAGCATATCTCTCTACCGGATTTAGTGTGCAACTGGTGTGGGGAGCAGTGGTCCCACACTTTCTACACCTGTTGGTGCTTTGTGGCTCAATGCACCTCCTGTAACATCAAAGGACACAGAACGTCGGAATGTCAACTCCGAGACGTCCCATACGAGCATATGTCGGTGAAGATAATGCAGCAGCTATTAGACCATTGGGAGGACCTAGCGGTCAAGCATGTGTCGACGCAGCAACGACGTTTCCCTATGAGATCACATCTGGGATTCTGTCAACCCTCTAATAATGTCGAAGGAGGGGTACGTATCAGCGATGCCTCAATACGACGAATTATTGGAGGTACTCGACATATTGCCGTTAGATAGCGGATTTAAAGTGGTACGCGATTATTTCCTCCAAGTTCACCCAGATAACAAGAATACTTGGAACTTTCAAACTGTGGTGAACCGGATAACCGCCGGAGAGTTCGAAAAGTTGCGAGTCGAACAGCGAAATCGGGGAGCCTGGCATTCTATTGCTTGGGCATACCGGAGCGCATTCTACCACAAGCGCATGACCTGACCTCATGTATACTATAAGAAGCGGACGTTTTACGCGAAACTGATTTTAAGGCGACACCGTTGCTGGAAAAAATACGCCACCCCCAGCATACTTAAAAGCATACTTAACACCCAAAAGGCCAGCAAGGAGATCAAGAAGATGGTAAATATCGCCGAGTGGACGACTTCTAAATCGCAGATCCGGATGACCCGAGGCACCGTTTCCCTTCCTAGAGAACCGCGCGGAGGGACAGGGTTCGCTTTGCCCGAACCCATGAGGGTTCAGACGACTTCTAAGAGTGAGGTGTCAGCGGATGGTTTAGTTCTGCCTCTCAAACTCCCTCCAAGCGTCGCAGATGCTTCATCTGATCCGACTAAGCGAAAGATTGGGATCGGACAAGGATTTCGTGGATTGAGCGCCCGACGGATGTGTGAGACGCCAGTCATCCCATTTCCCAGCGTTCTAGAACCACAGACAGCTCGACGCAGGAGCCCAAGCCCAGTTCACCCTCAGCCACCCCCCAATCGTATTAAAGGGCGAGGTCGAGCTCTCTTGACAAAATGTTGAAGAGCGAGGTTGTGGAGGAAAGAAGGCTTGCGAGCCTACCGTTGGCATTGAGGAGCGAGATTGTGGAGAAAGGAAGGCTTGCGAGCCTGTCGTTAGCATTAGCGCTCAGAGATGTGGACTAGAGACCAGCAGGACGAACTTTAAGATCGTCGGGAGGACATTTTAGGAATTATTTTAGATTATTGTGTTTTGTTTATATTTGGATTGATTTAATTTGGTAAATATATTATGTATTATGTATTATTATGTACGTTTTGAAATTATTTGCCTTAATTTCTTTATATTCGGATAACTGATGATGGGAGTTTTTATATTTTATGCACCAAGCCTTGATAAATTAGATAGTAAATCCGTATTTGTATGTATGTATGTATGAAAGTTTTGTATTTACGTAATATTTGCAATATCTATCTTGTATGCAATAAGACCCAAGCAGTGATTATTTTATATTTTACGCCCTACACTAGATTTAGAATATTTTTTAGTTATTATTTTATATTTTCGATTGGTGAAAACAGTCTTACTTAGTGTTTTCATGGAGCAGTGTGGGATTATTTCAATACTAGATAGCCATTTGTAATTAGTAATACGTAAAAACTTTCAAAAATCCAACGCATTTGCCTTGCTTTATGGTTTGTTATAATTTGCATATAACCTACTCTAGTTATAATTTGGCATGGGTTTCTGCTGGCGCAGTGGTCCAATAGGTTAAGGTGCATGTTACATCCTAGGTAGGTTAAGAGTTCGAATCTGGGTCAGTGAAATTTACATTTTGTGCTATTTATTTTCGGTTTCACCTTACTAGATATGCCAATGGAGTGCGTACAACACATGGACAGATTAGTTGGGCCAATCGTAGGGCATTTGATGATTTATTGGTCCAATGCGAGCTCATAGAATGTGGTAGAATGTTCTAGTGGATTCCATGCTTAGGATTTGCTATATAAGGTGCCATTCCCTCCGGTTATCACGAATACCTTTACAATTCAGTCTTATTCAGTCTCATTAGTCTTGTTATCACTAATACCTTAACAATTCAGTCTTTAGTTTACCGTTTTTAGTTTTACTTCTTTAGTTTTAAGTTTTAGTCTAAATTCGATAAATCTTTTGTCATTTACGTTAAAATATACTGCAAACTCAGAACATGTAGCTTTTAGCGTATCTACCTTGGACAGCCAAACACTGTGGGGAATGGTTGCCTAAACCTTTAGCCCACAGCAACGCAAGGGGATGTCCACGACGCATAAAGCAGCCCACACTATCTTCGCCCACGCCCATTTGGAAGCATGACTCTATTGCCTGAGTACGCCCACGTCAAAGGAGGTAAGACTTTGTTCGACGCCTTTGCCCGCCGTAAGTTCCTTAGATCAGGGTGAAGCGGAACGCCGTCCTGGGACGCCGTAAAATTTAGGACCAAATATCTCAGATTCAGACAGGAAAAACCCGGGTCAACCTGTACAGGTGCGAGCTATTGCTGTTTGTCAGTACGTGCAAGTACACTAGGTGCAAATAGCACGCTCTATAATTTGGTGATTTCCCATACTAGCGGTACAGTACCGGTCAGCTCTGTAGGCCTTGCAGTTTGACTGACCTGTCTGAGACCAATGTATTTGCTCAGGCAAGAGGCAGCTTTTTGCTACCGGCACGCATTTGGCTAAGGGAGGTTTACTAACAATCTACCGCGCCCTCGCCACGTACTGATAGGTATTTACTGCAGACCACCGCAGTAACAAAATTCTAGAATCAAATTACATACCAGATCAGCTAGACGTACGGTAGTAAATTAACACCCTATTTCCTTATCTCACAATCACAATCTGGTATCAGTGCCGATCACGGGCGTAGTTACTAACACCGTAATTGCCCGACCTGAGTTGTGAATATAGGAGGAGAGAGCCCATTTGACGTCAGTTTGTAAGTATTGCGCCTGCAGCGTGCGACTAGCTTATTCAAGTAGCTAGCGCCCAATATTGTTATTTTTGTTAAAATCACCAAAACCTAGTATAATTGTTTTATCGTAACACACACACACACACGCGTCTTGAGATCTACCGGTTTACAGATAGGTTATTATTATTTGTAGAGATATTTGGTAATTGTTTTACTCAGGCACCCTTTTGACTGCCTTTCCTGTCGGGTAGTATTGTTTCTTACGCTAGTATTGTTGACCTGCTAGCTCGTATTATACCCATATAAATCACACCGCGGCAAGTTTACAGTATTTAGGTCCAATAGCGATAGTTAGGATTCGCTACGCGGGGATTATTTTCCCGTAAGTTTGGTCTGTATCTGTTGACTGTACATCTACCTCACCGGTTAGAGGCCGGGCATCCTGTTTGTCTAGTTAGCCCGGGCAATTGATTCGCCCAAGTATTAGAAGAGACATCAGGCTCCGTTCCTCGCCAGTAGTAGTTTGTGTACTTGGTATCTGTTCATTTAGACACCCTGGACTGGGATTTCTTGTGAGATACTGTACGAACCCGTGTACACTGCTGGATTCTACAGTAAGGTATTTCGTTACTAGGATTCGGTAGGCGGTATACTACTGGACTTATCAATCATATAAAAAAACTTTCATGTGATTAGATTCACAAGTGTAAAAGCCTTAGGGTTTTAAGGGGGGGGGGGGGGGGGGGGGGGGGGGTACCCCCTCCTTGGGTAAAATTTTCACATTTTTGGTTTTTATTACTGATGCAGAATTTAATGGGGAGTTCAAATCTTAAACAGTTTGGCGAGATCTTTTTTAGTTCTCGAGTTATCGCTGTCTTTCCGTCTATCAGTTTGTCCGTCAAAATTTAGAAGACAGACAGACAGACATGCTGTCAGACAGACATATTAGATGCCACCAAACATTAAAACTGACATCAGAAATGAAATCACCGACCCCGAAAACCCCCATATTGATAATTTTAGTGAGTTGGTATGAAGCCATAGTGTCAAACATTACTGACCGATTAACAGACTACAGACAGTCAGGTTTGAGCGGGAAGGTTCAAACTTTAAAGCAAATTATCTCGGAATTATCATTTCACGATATTTCCATTTTTCAAAATACTACTCCTCCGCCGTTTTTCACCCAAATTCGATAATTTATGGCTCGTTTGAAAGGTTTTTTTGAACATCTTGAAAAATTATACAGCACTTTTTTGAAAAAAAATTTTTTTTTAATATTATTGAAAATTTTAATTAATTTTATTAATTTTAGTTAATAAATTTAATAAATTTACTTAAAAATTAATAATTTAAAAAATCGGCTGCATAATTTTTGTAGAAACGATGGTGCTGAGTCCAAAAACTGCTAAAAGGCCTTTATGCCGCATGAGAAATACTGAAAAGAGCTGATAAAACTGTTCAGAGTCCTTCTCATGCAGCATGATAAATGCTGAAAAGGGCTGTTGAAACTGCTAAAAGGCCTTCATGCAGCATGAGAAATACTGAAAAGAGCTGATAAAACTGTTCAGAGTCCTCAAGGCAGCATGATAAATGCTGAAAATAACATTTGAAGTTGTTCAGAGGACTTCGTGCAATTTGGGAATGCCGAAACTAGCTGTCGAATCTGTTCAGAGGCATTCGTGCAGCATGAGAAATGCTGAAAAGAGCTGTTGAAACTGTTAAAAGCCCTCGTGCGGCATGAGAAATGCTGAAAAGAGTTCATAAAACTGTTCAGAATCCTTCATGCAGCATGATAAATGCTGAAAAGAAAAGTTGAAATTGTTCCGGGGGCTTCGTGGAACATGAGAAATGTTGGAAATAGCTGTTAGAACTGTTCAGAGACCTTCATGCAGCATGAGAAAGGCTGAAAACAGCTGTTGAAACTGTTAAAAGGAATTCGTAAAGCATGATAAAGGCTGAAATGAGCTGTTTAAATAGTTCAGAGGCCTTTGTGCAGCTTGATAAATACTGAAATAGCTGCGAAATTGTCCAGGCCTTTGCGCAGCATGTGAAATGCTTTGAAACTGTAAAAGGTTTTGAAACTGTTCTGAATTTCTGTTCTGAAAACACGAATTGTTGAAACAATTAAGAGGCCTTTGTTCGCGCTTTTAAGACCTTTGGCAGTTTAACCCGCCAAATCTATATGTCTTCTAGGTTATAAATCTACTCCAGCCTATGACAAGTATTGAACACCTATAATAATTCTAACATTAGCCAAAGCCAGTCTGTGCGCGACCATTCACCCGCTGGATATACCCGGGAGACTGGATTTGGATGCTTTAATTTGATTGCGGTGCAGGCCTACCGTACTATTCGATTGATCGTTAATATATAATCTCTGACGAATATTATTCACTTTCGGGAAATATTAGCAGTTCCTTTAGGACGTGGCGCTCTATCTATTTAAACAGAGCTATGACTTACACTATACACAACAGTATGTCTTATAGATCACCAAAGTGCATTCTTTAGGAAATGCTTTGTTACTCGGTCAAGCACACACAGACTATTGCACACAACTGCACACTGAATTGCCGACATTCACTGATTTTAATCATATATAAAGAGAATAACAACCGACATTTGTAGGGCCTATTAAGTAGCATTGAACTCACTACAAACCACGATAATGTATGTCGCAAATTGTTATATGTAACCGGTCTCTCTAACCTTAGTGTATCAAGAAGATTGGGTTTTCGGATCGTTATCAATATTCTTCCCAATAATAATATGTAAACGAACGATACAATTAACAACACAGTAAATAGCAGTAAATAATGCGGCGAAAAGCAGTTTACGTCAGGGTGCTTAATCAGATGCCGAGACAGACCGAGTACTTAACCAAGTTGACCAAGATAACAGTTTGATGATCTTATAATTAAAGACGCTCTAATGTCAGAAAACATTCCCCGGCCGGTGTTCTAGGCGTGGGGGAAACGTCAGTACTGAATCCTGTAATTCTGCTGTACAGCTTTTACACAAAGAGGGAATCTCTGATTGGTCGAATGGCAAAAAGCTCCACGTGGATACAGCTGATAGATGTCGTCATTTTGAGCTGAGCAGAACAAAGAACCAAGGCAAGGCTCCGGGCAAGCTACACGTGTAAAGCTCAGCCGTTAGCTGTCGTCATAGTAACGACACTGTTTCAAGAGGATCTAGGGCGTTGCGTCATAGAATTGCTAATCATGTCCTCCAAAGTACACATACAGAAGAAATAACTTTTATGTCCCCTAAAAACACCGGTACAGCAATGACACGGCCTTTTATGCCTGCTAAACCAACTACAGAGTACTTTACGGGGAAAATAACCGGGCAATTCCGCAAAAGCTTTTACACCGCTCCCAGAAAATGGGATTTTAGTCTATAAAATATAAAAATCACAGTTTCTAAAATATAAAGATACTCTAAACAGTTAGTTTTTCTTGCGCGGACGGCGTTTACGCAGTTTCTTGAGACTAGCAAGAGTCCTTTTCTCTTTGGGGCGAGCCACTTTACTAGGAGGGCTATAACTCCTGGGTGAAGGGTGCAATACCATTGCATCAGAAGGTTTAGGGTTACGGTCAGTGTCTCGTCCATTTCGATCTGCTTCTCCTCGAGCTGATTTTCCTCCGCTTGTCGTTGGACACGCTCGTCCAAAACTCTCGCAGAGAATAGGGTTGTCTAAGCTCGATATCTTCTTAGAGATTCAAGATTTCCCAATCGAACTGAGATAAAGCCAATTCGTTTACCGCTTGGACTTGCTGTTATAACTTACGTTTATCTGAACAAACGCAGGTTTCCTTTCTGATCTTTGTAGAATAGCGTTTAACTCGTTTCGTACAACGCTCTCCTTCACCTTGATGAAGGGTTGTATCGCGTTAAACTGGGACGACCATACGGTTGAATGGTGATATTAGGTGTCCGCGTCCCAATACGGCTAGGTAAGATGGGCGGCTAGCTAGAGCTCGCTGCCGGAGTGTTACCGATTAATTGTTAGGGTAGCACTAGATCTTTGAACAGTGAATACAGCTCGTGAGGATCCGGGATACCATCAGAATCGAAAGTCTGAGGTCTAATCAAGGAACGAGGTGGTCTGACCGAGTATTCCGGAACTATGATCGTAGGTTTACTCAAGGATCGTCTGAGTCGAGCGAGCGTAGGTGATATGTCGAACAAGTTTCGGTTTCCGTGGATGTTTATGTCTTTCCGTTTATTAGTTGGGTCTAGGGCATTTATCGTAATAATACCAAAGACGCACGTCTGGTAGGGGAAACGCGGATGATATTTATTTGTTGTTACAATGCTTCTATCAAGAATTCCAAATATACGTTAGAGTTACCGCGTCCATTTGTCTCTCTAATGTCTTTTCTTTCGAGTCGATTTCGAATAGAATTTTCGCATTCGAATTTCAGTTTATCGTTCCGACTCCGCTGGGTAGGATATATGTTCGACATAGTCCGTATCGTGTGAATCGATAGAATGGCCAATGGTTAAGAAGTCCATATACGTACTATTACGATGCGTGTAGCGAGCGGTGAATTTTCCATAGTCCAATTCACGCGTAAGTTGCTTCGAGGAAATCGTCGGTTCGATATAACGACCATCGTCCTCCGTAGTAGTTGGACTAGCGTCGCCGCGTATCAAACTATCAACAAACACTTGTAAAGGTAGAGTATATCGCTCCCCGATACCAAGACCATCTTCTATCAACTCCGTTATATCTGCTATATATGAGTTTATTAATATTATAATGAGCTTATAATTAGGCTAGCGAGCGTCGCTGCCTACCCCAATCAGCCCCCGGACAGTGTACGATCCTCAGCGCAAATGTATCGTCGTCGCTGTGTTTTCCGCCAACGTGTAGCTACACAACGACAACGACACTAGCACGAGTCACTCCACTGTCCGTCCCAAAGGCTTAGATACACTTCAGGTTCTTACTGGAGAGTTAGGGTTACTTTCACAATTGCGACTCGCTACTGTAAACACACCTTAGTAGTAACATTCGCCTATAAACTCACAAATTCCACACACACAACTGTCACAAATTACACATACTCGGGCCATTTGTCCGTTAGTCAGTGCCTTCCAGAATGCCACGTTATTATTATGTATCCTTGGATACTAGCAGTGCGCTATTTATTTCTTACTATGCAATGGGGCAAGCTTTCTATTGTTCTTTTTAACTTGCTTCTAATTCTAGCGTGGGTGTTACTATGGTGACATTATGGAAAGCTAGCGGTAGAATTAGGGTAATTCCAATGCATACAGATCTGGGATGCTATTTAATAGTAATTCTTTAATGGTCCAATATCTCGTTTATACATGATTTTATAAATTTTATCGGCTATTGACTCATACATGGGAGATTCTCACACTC